>CP139501.1:36669365-36827703 GCA_021014915.2 Artemisia tridentata subsp. tridentata
TATATGACTTATGTATCTTTGCGTGAAGATAACTTTAAGTGTTTAAGCGTACTTAGAAAATAAGGGTCATAATCGTGTATGAATTTTTCCAACTTAATCATAGTCATCTATGTATTTTTGTAAGTTTACTTGTCGTATTGTACTTTTAAGGAATCAAGAGTCTTGATTTCCTTAGTTGTTAAACGCGCACAGTGTGCTCTATCGCGCATCCGTCGTGGGGTGCGTGAGGTACTTGCGCCAACGTCTTGAGCGCAAGCTGTTTAACAAGGATTCGTGATCCGGTGTTGATGGGTTTGCAACCCTCTTACTCAACGAGTAGTTTATTAGGTTTACTCATCCTTTCTGCCGTCGTGGGTCTTAGTGTGTGCATGCACGCCATGTAGGCAAGAATATAACAATATTGAAACATGATAATAAAAGATGCAAACAATAAAGTTAAATGTATTATGGAGTTAGCTAGAAACCATAACATTTTATTAATACTTGCAAGTTTTGAAAAAGAATGTTTATCTAGATAATTCATAAAAAATAAAATTACATGGATCTTTATTAGGGGCACTTTCTAAAGCGCAAGAGTGTCCATGTTGGGCCATAGCCTTCTTCAAAGATAGCACCGTTTAAGGTTGCGGACGTTCCATGTTCGCTGTAGCTCATTCCCGTCCTTGTCGCGTAACTTGTACGCTCCATTGCCAAGTGCTTCTATGACCTCGTAAGGTCCTTCCCACTTTGGTCCTAGCTTTCCGGTGTCTTCCGCGCGGCTTGAGTCGTTTTCGCGGTATACGAAGTCGCCTGGTCTGAATGAAGTGCTGCGCACTTTGGTATCATAGTATTTCTTCATTCTCGACTTGGCTTTCTCTTCACGTATTGCTGCGCGTTCACGTCGCTCTTCCAATAGATCTAAGTCTATGCGCCGCTCATCATCATTGGTTGCCGCATTAACTTCCGCAGTACGGATGGTTGGCATTCCAATTTCAGCTAGTATAACAGCTTCTGTCCCATAGACCAAAGAGAAGGGGGTGTCCCCGTTACTGACCTTGATGGTTGTTCGGTGCGCCCAAAGAACATGTGATAGTTCTTCTATCCATCTACCTTTGTGTCTGTCCAGGCGCGCTTTGATTCCTTCGCCAAGGCTTCTGTTTGCGCGCTCGACCAGACCATTGGTTTGTGGATGAGTTACTGATGCGAAGTGTTGCGTAATGTTCAGCTGTTCGCACCAGTCTTTGAACGGGTTATCGCGGAATTGTTTTCCGTTATCAGAGATAATTTCTCCAGGTAATCCAAAGCGACATACTATGTTGTCCCACACGAATCGTTTCACCTGGTTACCTGTTATAGTCGCTACTGCCTTTGCTTCGATCCACTTGGTAAAGTAATCTATTGCCACAATGAGGAATTTCAATCCTCCTGCGGCCATGGGGAAAGGTCCAGCGATGTCGATACCCCATTTGTAGAATGGCCATGGCGATGTAATAGGTGTTAGCTCATGCTGTGGTCGGCGCGGAATGGGTCTGTGAACTTGGCAATCATTGCACTTTCGTACCAGGTCGCGTGCGTCGCGGTGCATAGTTGGCCAATAGTATCCAGACCTGAGGGCGCGCGCTACTATGGATCGTGGTCCTGAGTGCATGCTACATGAGCCTGCGTGGATCTCTCGAAGTACATAGTCTGCCTGGAGAGGTCCAACACACCTAAGCCATGGTTGTAGGAATGAGCGTCTATATAAGACGTCATCTCGGAGTTCGAATCGCTGCGCTGTGCGCCGGATTCTTCGAGCTTCCTTCTGTTCTTGGGGGAGTATGCCCTTGCTGATGAAGTCAATGATTGGCGTCATCCACGTAGGATGTTCCTCTTCTATCACCGTGGATATTTCCATCTCTGTTATTGACTTGTTTTTCAAGGTTTCCACCAAAACTTGTTTTGATAGATGCGCAAAACTGGTGGATGCAATTTTGCTCAGCGCATCTGCTTTTCTATTTTCACTCCTTGGAACCTGCTTGATGACGAATCTGTCGAAGTTCTGGATCAGAGATTTGGTCTTTTCGAGGTATTGGATCATGTGTTCCTCCTTTGCTACATATTCACCTGACACGTGGTTAGCCACTAGTCGTGAATCGACGTTTACCTCTAGATTACGTACACCCATTTGAACTGCGATACGTAACCCCGCTAGGAGTGCTTCGTATTCTGCCTCGTTGTTCGTGGCTGTGAATTCAAAACGCAGTGCGTAGGTGAATTCGACTCCTTCTGGGTTGGTGAGAATAAGGCCACCTCCTGATCCATCTACGCATGAGGATCCATCAGTAAATAGAGTCCATGGTTCTTGAAGTTCCTCCTTGCTTGTCGCAAGTGGAGTGTCTGTGTCCGGCTTCTCGATGATGAAGTCGGCCAATATCTGCCCTTTAATTGCAGTGCGCGGTCGGTATGATATATTGTGCTCTCCCAGTAGCACACTCCATTTTTGTAAGCGCCCCGATGCGTCGGGTTTCGAGATAACTTGTTTGATGGGTTGGTCTGTGATGACAGCGATTGGGTGCGCCTGGAAGTACCTGCGCAGTCTTTTCGCTGCAAACACTAAAGCTAGGACCAACTTTTCCATTGCCGTGTAGTTGATCTCTGTCTTTTTGAGCGCCTTACTAACAAAATAAATGGGTGTTTGGACGGAGTTCCTGTCTGTCAATAAGACTGCGCTGACTGCTCCTTGGGTCGCAGATAGGTACATGATCAGCTCTTCCCCTGGTCGGGGTGCAACAAGCTTTGGGAGCGCTGCTATGTGTTGCTTGAGCTGTTGAAAAGCTTCTTCCGCTTCCGCAGTCCACCTGAAGTCTCCCTTTTTGGTGCACTTCTTGAGTGTCTTGAATAGGGGAAGTGACTTGTCTGCTGATTTGGATAAGAATCGGTTCAGTCCGGCTAGTTTGCCGTTTAGTGACTGAACTTCTTTCAGTGTGCGCGGTGAGGGAAGGTCAATGACTGCTTGAGTCTTCTCTGGGCAAGGTTTGATCCCATCGGGTTCTATCAAATACCCGAGAAACATACCTTCCGTAGCGCCAAACGTACACTTCTTGGGGTTCAATTTCATGTTGATTCTCCTGAGTGTTTTGAACGTTTCCTCCATGTCGCGCACCAGCTCATCCTCTGTATGGCTTTTGATGACGAGATCATCGACATATACTTCCAAGTTGCGTCCCACTTGCTTCTCGAACGCAGTGTCCACCAATCTTTGGTATGTTGCTCCTGCGTTCTTTAGGCCGAAGGGCATCTTTGTGTAGCAGTAGACCCCTTGACTTGTGTGGAAGGCCGTCTTTTCTTCGTCTTTCTCCGCCATTTGAATTTGGTGGTATCCCTTGTATGCATCCAGGAAGCATTTGAAGGGATATCCGCATAGAGACTCAATTTTCCAGTCTATTTCCGGGAGCGGGTAGCAGTCCTGTGGACATGCTTTATTGAGATCTGTAAAGTCTACGCACATCCTCCAACTGCCATCACTCTTCTTTACCATCACTGGGTTAGAGAGCCAGTCATGGTAGTAGACTTCACGCATGATGCCTGCGTCTACTAGCTTATGTACTTCTTCCAGGATGGCTTTTGCGCGGTCTGGAGCTTGTCCGCGCTTTTTCTGTCGTATTGGAGGATATCCTTGTCGGATTTGTAGCTTATGTTCCGTGATGGAGCGTGGCACTCCTGTCATATGCTTAGGTTCCCATGCAAAAATATCCAAATTATTTTGCAAGAGTGCGCATATAGCTGACCTGCCTTTGTCAGACAGAGACCCACCAATAGATACCTGTTGATCCGGATATTCAGGGTGAATGGCGACCGTTAAGTTTGGGACTTTGATTGCGCGCTGTTCTGGAACAATACTTACGTCACTTGTCACTGCGTTACATTCCTTGGGTGGTGTGGTGGTATTGTAAAGGGTGACAATACCTCCTTCCACTGGGAACTTTAGCATCCCGTGCGCTGTGGATGGCACGGCGCGAATAGATGATATTCCAGGTCTCCCGATGATACCATTGTACGGAGAGGGGGATCTGATTATCATAAAATCCATCCAGGTAACCGTAGAGTGTGGTTTGTCACCAACTTCTACAAATAGACGCAATTGCCCCGTGGGCCATATCTTCTCTCCTGTGAAGCCAGTGAGCGGTGCTGTGGCTGGGATCAACTGACTCTGTATCTCAGGTCGCAGTTTCTTGAAGCAGTGTTCATATATAATATTAGCGGATGCACCTCCATCTATATACATGCGACGGATGTCGTGACCCCCCGTATGTATTTCAATGGTAAGTGGATCCACCACTGCGTTGTTCGCAGTCAGGGAGGGGAAAGAGATTTCGTTTCCCTTAGAGAAACGCTGACTAACTTTTTGTCTTGTCGCGCGCGACCATGGCTGTATCATGTAGATGATATCTGCCTTTTCTCTTGGCGTCTCTTTCTTGGCCACTGGTTTTTGTTTATCTTTCCCTTCTCTGATGTTTTTTACGAGGTGGTCCATCTTTCCTTCCTTCACCAATTTTTCAATCAATTGGCGCAGTTGGACGCACTCGTTAGTTGTGTGGCCCTTCTGTCCATGGTATTCGCAATAACCATTCCCTATACGCTTATCCTCTGGGGTGCGGATTGGTGGTGGTTTCGGGAAGTTCGCTCCTTCTGTTGCGAATATCTCCTTTGGAGTTTTTGTTAATGGGGTATACTTGTCGTTTCCCCTTCCGCCGCCTTGATTGCGGTAACTCCTATTACGATTGCCGCTCTGGTCATTGGATTGTCTCCTTGACTCTTCTTGCGACCTATGGTTCGAATAGCTTTTCCTGCTATCCGCGGCGGCTTCTTCTCCTTGGACAAAAGACCTCGTGCGCTTCATGAGCTCATCGAAGGTTAGGGGAACCTTATCATTTAGCTTTTTTATCAGATCTGGGTTATTTATTGCATTCATAAAACCCGATATTTTGAGTATCTCTGGACACGCCTTGACTTTCATGCACTCGTCCTTAAAGCGTTCCATGAAAGCGCTTGTGGATTCCCCTTGTCGCTGTTTAACCCTAGCGAGTTCGACAGGGTTTTTTGCGCACTTCTTTCTTTGGGTGAAGTTTAAGCGAAACGCTCTGCGCAATTCTTCAAACCCACCAATGCTTCTACGTGGAAGCTTACTAAACCAGTTGCGCGCGTTTCCTACTAATGTTGAGTTAAACATATGGCACCACACAGGCTGTGGCCAATTTTCGATAGTAGCTGCTGACTCGAAAATTTTTAGGTGATCATCCGGATCACCTGTCCCATCATATGTTTTGACATTAGCAGGCATGCGCCTTTTCTTATTTTCAGAAAAGTCACTGATGCGCCTAGTAAACGCATCAACCTTTTGGCGACGCCAGGGGAGAGACATGTCTTCATCATCCTGGTCGCGGTATTTCCCTCTTGATTTCCAGTGTCCAGTCTCGCTGTCCGAGGAATCTCTTGAAGATGAGCGGACTCTTTTGTGACGCTTGCGTCTACTATCATCAGAGTCTGAGCTAGCTCCTCTGTGGCGCTTGCGCCGACTATCATCAGAGTCAGAGCTTGAGGGGCTTTCACTTGGGGAGCATCGTCGCCCAAGCCTATCTTGGATTTTGCGCTTGCCAAGCCTAGCGTGGACATTGGCGCGCCGCTCACTTTCTTCAGGTTCCTCCAGATGTTGAAGATCGGCTGCTTCATCATCCACAACCTTCCTTCCAATCCTGGCGAACACTGGTTGTTTACGGCTATCCCTCTCGCGTCCTTCCTTTCGGTAGCGCGGTGGGGATGCGTCAGGATTAGGGTCAAAGTTGAGTCTGCCGTGCAGACTTTGGCTTGACCTCTTCTTTGCCTCCTCTCGCATGAGCGCAGTCAAGGCTTCGTAGTTTTGGGATACAAAGTCGCTTGGCGCTAATTCGGAAGTGACTCCTTCGAGCGCGATGGAGTCCGTTTCCAAGGCAGGATCCTTGTTTCGGAGAGGCGCATTAGGAGGTTCAGTGAAGTTCACCTCTGGCATGGTGAAAGGAGTGCGCTCCAGGTCTACCGCGCTAGTACTTGTCGTAATAGCGGGGGTAGTTTTGGTAAGCGATTCCACTGCAGGGAAGACCTGATCTGAATACACTCCTAAGCTTTTAGGCACACTGGTTGTTCCAGGGGTCTGCTTAGGGGGCGCATCCGTTTGGTGCTTCTTCCCTAGTGGGTCATCCTGCGCCTTCTTCCCATGCGGACTCTTGTGACTCCCGTGTTTCGTCATTCTAGTTTTCGGTAAAATTCTTAGTGTAGGGTCCCACGGATGGCGCCACTTGTTGATACAAAAGTTGGGCGTTCCTTGATAGGGCTTCTATTCTCGTACCAATTCGAATCTTAATGCTTGATGAGACCTGCGCACTAAGAAAATAACAAACACCGTTAGGCTTATCGAGGGATTGTCTCCCCCGATTATCCTCCGGCGTGAGAGTAAGTAATCGAACGTAGGGTTTAGTATATGGTTTAGGGTTTATTGAAGATCGTACCTTTTACCGAGGGCTGGAATGCCCCTTATATATGCACGAAACCCTAATAGGTTTCGTGTTCCCTACTCTTCGGCATGTCCGCCGACATCGGAGATTTGGTATATATCTTCTTTATTTAGAAGATATTCCATATATTCTCCGGAAATAGCTTTGGGGTTGGGCCTTGTCGACCCAAGCCGCGCAACTGGTAGTCCAGTTGCGGCCCATACGTGGTGGGCTTAATTGTTAGTATTGTTTACTAACCGGGTTCGTGACCCGGGTATAGACTATACGTCATCAACATATATTAAGGCACTTTGTCTCACCTATGGGTGGTTCACAGGGCACTTCCATATTTCTGTTAGTTACACACGTATTTCTTGAATAAGTGCGTAAGTGTGTGAATTATCATATGATTATTACTTCTGTGTCGGCAGGTTATTTTTCCAGCTCTTGATATCCGAGTTAAGAATGTGGCTAGAACTTACTCTCTTGAACATGAGGGAGAAGGTGTCATTTTTGATCAACTATTTGCATTACTAGATTCAGATATGCAAAATGAAGAAAGCTTCAGAAGAGAATTAGCATCCTGCACAGGAGCCCTCCAAACATCTATCAGCCAGCACATGTCGAAAGAGGAGGAACAGGTAACGCTCTTTCTTCTTTTTTCTTCGTCTTTTTTTGTTCTTTTTTGATTCGGTAATTATACTTCAATTTCATTTGATTTTGCAGGTGTTCCCGTTGCTTGTTGAAAAGTTTTCATTTGAAGAACAAGCATCCTTAGTTTGGCAGTTTTTGTGTAGCATTCCAGTGAACATGATGGCGGAGTTCCTTCCATGGCTTTCAGCCTCTGTATCTTCCGATGAACGGCAAGAGATGCGTAGCTCTTTATGCAAAGTAATCCCAGAAGAAAAGCTTCTCCAACAGGTGACAGTTTTATGTTCAGAACAATATATTAGCTGCAATTTGTTGCAGCCAGTTAGCTGCATTTTGCGAATTATAACTACTGCTCTTCACTGGCTCTTGAACATATTCATTTTGTTTCCATATATTCGGTCAACACGCCTTTTTAATTCAGTATGCATATCTGCGTCTGAGATATGCATAAATGAAATAATTAATGAATCGATTCAATGATTTTTCTGAAGCCGGTGATGCCGTGATGGACCTGGTGATATTTTCAAATACCCTTTTGTGGCTAATTTTATGTTTCAAATAGATAAATCCTGTAGCTTTTATTTTCTTTCACAAATTGAAGCTCTCTAATAGTTAGTATAAGAAATGTAAAAGAAATGGAGATCTTAATTGTGAATTGTTGTTGTTTTTGGGCTGTGTGTGCAGCAAATTGGCTGCATGCATTTGCAGTCGAGATATCCCCCTTTATTTGTTATTTATTTATTTATTTTGTTCTGACATATAATTCCTGTTTTTGTCATTAAGATCATATTCACGTGGATGGACGGAGTCAATGTTTCCAAAAAACGAAAAAATTCAGAAGATGACACCACATGTGCATGTTCATCTTCCAGACCCAAATCTTTGGATTCACCTCTTGATCGTCCAGTAGATGAAATATTGCACTGGCACAAGGCTATAAAGAAGGAATTGATTGATATAGCTGAAGCTGCTAGAAGTATACAATTATCTGGAGATTTTTCAGATTTATCTGCTTTTAATAAGAGGCTGCAGTTTATTGCTGAAGTTTGCATATTCCATAGGTACAGTAACGTAATTATTTTACTAAGTTAGAGTGCTCTAGAGTTGACATGTATTCAAGGCTTTTGATACTCTTTATTTACACTTTGGGCGCAGTATTGCAGAAGATAAAGTCATATTTCCTGCTGTAGATGCTGAGCTATCATTTGCTCAGGAGCATGCAGAAGAAGAGAGTGAATTTGACAAGTTCAGATGCCTGATTGAAAGTATTGAAAATGATGGAGCAAACTCATCTTCATCAGAATTTTGTTCCAAGTTGTGCTCGCATGCTGATCATATCATGGCTATCATTGATAAGCACTTCAAAAATGAAGAACTTCAGGTGCATTATTAAGTTTCTGTGAGAATTTTCGTCTGTTAAATTTTGCCATAAGGCCGCTAAATATGTAAGGTACATTTGTAGGTTCTCCCTCTTGCACGCAAGCATTTTAGTCCCAAAAGACAGCGTGAACTTCTATACCAAAGCTTGTGTGTGATGCCTTTGAGGTTAATCGAGTGTGTGTTACCATGGTTGGTGGGATCACTTACCGAAGAGGAAGCAAAATCATTTCTTCATAACATGCATATGGCAGGTTTGTCTGGTCCTCTTTAATACTAATCTTTCATCAGTATGTTTATTGTTGGTAACTAACTAATTGTGTTTCGATTAGCCCCTGCTTCGGACATTGCACTTGTTACCCTCTTCTCCGGTTGGGCCTGCAAAGGCCGGCCAAGGGAACCATGCTTGTCTTCGGGTGCTATGGGTTGTTGTCCTGCAAAAGCATTTTTAGAAGGAAATGGTGGCTGCGATTTATCTCTTTGTCCCTGTAGCCCACCAATGACCCAAGAGGATATAGCAATTGATGAAGCTGGTGTAAGTAGAAGGCCAAGCAAGCGATCCAACTCAATGCCACAGATAGAAAGCAATGGTAATGGTACTTCAGGAACGCTAACTGTTCAAGTGGCTTGCAGTAAACAATCTTGTTGCTGGTAAGCTTAAGCTTGTTACTGCTGGTAGGTTTATTCCTGCTGGTAGTTGATAACCACTGATTCCTACTATTATGGAAACTATTATGGTATAATTAATGGGCCGTTAATTATACATAATTCCATAGGCTAGGGTTTGAGTAATCTCTATTATAAATAGAGGTCGTATCACAACTGCATGGATATACGAAAAACAGAAACCCTAAAACACTTGAATACGATAGGTTCCTGGTTTTGTGCCTAAAACAAGAACATCACTTGGTCTTATCCCATAGAGATATTCGTGTAACCCAGGCATTAGGGTCGAATAGTTTCTATTGGAAAGTGATAACACGATTTCAAGTGAATATCCGATAGCCATTCATTGGTACGTAATTAGGTAATTGATTATCTTAACCCTGTTCTGGGAACACACACAACATCCAACCAAAACCAACACAATGAACATCTAACTAGTTAAGTACTGTAACAAATATAAAGTACAAGATCGAGTGTACGTATGTTATTAACATATACATACATTATTAATATAATCACTATAAATAAAGAACCAACACAATTTATATAAATAAGTAGATAGAAACATGGAAATGTTCAGTTTTATTTCATCCTAAAAGAAAATAACAATCAATGATCTATGACCAACTTGGTTCAATCCACGAATGAGGGTCCCAATGTTGTGTAGTTCTGAATAGATCCCCAAGACTTTCTTCGACATTTTGGTCATTAGATGTATGATACCTACATGTTTCGAGAGAATAGAATACTATCTTCCCGTTGTCAGGATGTAATCTCGGAAAGTAAATATTGTTCTCCATTTGAGGTGTTTTTGATTCTACACAAACACATGCTGCATCACAAATATAAATAGTGTGCTTTCCTAAACAATCTATTTTTTCCCATTTTCTTCCAAAATCATTGAACTTAAAAACCTCAACGGATTCTCCTAACTTGCCCATCATGACTAGTAAAAGATGTTTATCACATTTTGCTAGGAGATATTGTGTCGAAGATCCACATGAACTTGTTGGGGGTTTAGCCATACCATGCTCCCAAGAGTAATTTACTTCACCGTGTTTCCTGAAAACATCAAGTCCTCCCTCATTACACAAGGCATAAAGATCCTGGCCATGAAGTGTCGGAAATGGAAAGGAATACTGATCAATGTCAATAGTTATACCAAGGCTACGCCATATTGCTTCCTGACCTACAAAATGAATGTGACATTGTCCGCGTGATGTAAATCCGAGAACCATACAACCAGGGGAAGTAGGTGGTGCTGAGAAACAACAACTTTGTAAAACTTGCGCACGTGGAAGCTCCTTAATATCACTTGTGAAGGGATTAAAGAACACCATGTGTACAAATTCTTTATGCATTAGCAACCAACCATACTTGGAACAATATATTTGTGAATAACCAATCAGTTTTTTAGGTATTCTTATATAGTACTTGTCACCAAACATTGGATCTGTAAAAGTGATAGTGCCTCGTTGTATGTTTAACACCATCAGCCATGGTGAAAGTAAAGAATATGTCTGCAATCTCGTTAATAATGCCTTGTTGCTCCATTGTATCGGAGGTGCTGCCAAATGACAACTTTTGCATGTAGCTCGAAATTTCATGTATTCCACACCAACAGAATGCTCCATTATCTTTCCCAACATATGAAACGGAATATTGAATAAGTCTGATTTAACCAATGTGCTATTTAACTTATCACCATCCTCTGCAACTACTTTTACCACCATCTCTTCTTTCTTGTCCTTTTTTTCTTGTTTAAAATCAGCTTGATCATCTTTTAACCTAAACAAAATATGATTTCAGTAAAGTGTTTCCGAAAAAAGGAAATTTCATGTAAAAGTTTAAAGTTTCATAACTTCGCATACACATCCTTCCGAAACATCAGGACTACTGTTATAACCAATTTACGTAAAATATGACATTATAGCATTTATAGATTAATATGAGAACTTTAGTCTTTTGTTAGGACATGGAAAATTATGAAATTTGTCGGGCCACCATCTCAGTGAGCCGCTGAATGGGTTTCCTTTACCTCGTTTTGAGGCGGTTTGGCGTAACCATTAACTGGGGTTACTAAAAAATCAATCTTGTGGAAGGATGTATACGATAATTTAAACTTTTACAAGGACAATGCTATCTTATGTAAACAGAACATGTATGATACATAGTAAATAAATGAAAACACTACGATACCTGCATTCAAGCAAAGCCCACGATGACACGTCGTTTGACTGTACTAAAGAAGATGTCGAAGACAGGGACAATGTTCTATTTTTGACATCATACGAGTATAATACTTTGCCCATTTCATCAAGAATGTGTACATAACCCCCTAACTCTGTCGCGATTTCCGGCCTGTAATATATTGGGTGATCACCGGCAAGGTGCAAGAAAAATACAGCCTCTTTGAGGTCTTCCATTTCCTCCCATATCTTTCTAGTCATGTCCAATTTAAACAAATACACGTCAAGTATTTTACATGTATCAACTTCAAGAGCTACACTAACGTAGAATAGATCTCTACAAGAACCTTTTAAAAGATCAATCATGTCGAAAGAACCTTTAGTGAAAGAAAACTTAGTGACGGAGAAACGAGGGATTTCCAAAAAGGGCCGAAGACGTATTACCACTTCTTTTTCCTTAACCACAATCTCAACTTCTAAAACGATTTCAAGGCTGCTATGCAAAGCATACACTTTACCATCACAGCAAGTCATATTACCAAGAAAACCATCTTCGACTTCATGGGTTATGCTCCTTAGTTGCTTAGCGTATGGCATTTCAGTCCATCTTAACTTCTTTCTTTTACGGTCTAGCCGACAAAAAGTGATAGTTGGTCTTTTTTCTGTTGTTAACAAAAACATGGAACTTGGATCATCTGGAGGAGACGATAAACAACACTCGTAAATATCTTCTGGTGTATTCCTCAATGGTGGAAGACGGATTAACTTAGAAGTGAGTGGGTTCCACAGAAACCACATTGGATGGTTAGATAGAATCATCCAACCATGGAAACATGCTCGGATTTGTCTACCGAGTAACTCAGGGATTTGACACCGATAATGAAACTGCGGGTTGTATATTGTGTAGAAGATCTGGTGATCAATGTAGTCATCAACTTGTTTAGCTTTCAAAGTTTGGGCAATAAACCATGGATATTTTGTAGATAAGGGAGGTAACTTATCTAATACTGAACCAGAGAAAATCCTCTTCTGCTCCATCTAAGATTTGGTTTGGCGGTTATAGCAAACACGAGAGATACAATTCGAGTAAGAAGAACCATCCCCTAATCTCTATTTATAGAGATGAGGGTAAAAACCTCTCCTAAATCAAATAGGAAACTTCCCATAAAAGGGCATTTCTTTGCCTTGCAAGGCAAGCTTAACTAATCCTAATTATAGTCTATTTATAATCTAAATTACAATGTACACTTAAGTCCCTAATCTATGTTTAAATTTACTCCTAATATATAACATTTCAAATGTTAATTAATGCAAGAATACCACTCAAGAAACTTCAAAGTCTTTAACTTTAAAATCAAGACTGCGAAATGCCATAGAACGAGGACGAGATAAAATTTAAATAAATTGAGAAGTACTTAATGTGATGTTTATTCATAGTAAAACATTACGATAATAAAAGCAATTTGTTAAAAGATTTCGAAGCAAAACATATTTCACAAACTTCACTTGTAAACTATCAATTGATGCCAAAATTTACATATGATTAAGAAAAAGCATCATTTAACTATAAAAAAAAAGAATGTACTCGTATACAGTTTTTGACATTTAGTTTTATAATAATTCTATATTTTAATAGTACAACGTTTAAAATCAATTTGCAATGTAGATACTTGCATAAAAATACTCTACCAAATGCTAACTTCATAAACAAACTTTGCCTGCCTTGAAATCATGGACAGTTCTTGGACCTCTTTCCTTGGATTGTCTCATAATAACAACTTGATTTATATTAAAGTTTATAGTAGATCAAACCATTCGGGATAATACAAAAATTTTAATATGTATTCTACAAATCTAGCATCCAATAAGCAAACAGCATCCTACGAGGTGCTCAAAGTTTCACCGTTAATGATGGTCAACTAACAAGTACTTTGATTAATTCAACAAGTGTTTAGCCATCGTTAACTTTGATTAATTCCAAAAAAAAAAAAAAAAAAAAGCTTATCATAGGCAACTAACATTAACAAAAACACAGCTTATAAGAAATCTCAGTAATGAATTAAACTACTGATGATTGTAATTAAGTTATCACATAGAATATAATATTACAATCGTGTTTAACTAAATTTACATGCACCAAAGACAAAAACAATCCTGAACTTTCTTAACATACCTGGCAGTCGAGATCGAGCTTAGAGACAGATAGAACCTTCTTGGTAATCAAAGTACGAAACAACTAACAAATTCGACAAACGAAGCAGAAGATTTATTCAAATTATAAAACCAAATACGAAGGCACCAAATACAATATTTAATTCAAAGGTTCCAAATTCTAATTCCAAATGTACAAAGAATTCTAAAGCAATTAATTTCTATTTATAGGCTAAACTAACCGTATTAGAACAGTTCCCTAATTCTAACCAAACTTGTAGGACAAGTCACACAAATTACCAAATTTACTAAACTAGTAGGACAAGTCACACAAATTGCCAATTCTAACCAAACTTGTAGGACAAGTCACACAAATTACCAAATTTACTAAACTACCAATTCTAACCAAACTTAATGTGATGTTTATTCATAGTAAAACATTACGATAATAAAAGCAATTTGTTAATAGATTTCGAAACAAAACATATTTCACAAACTTCACTTGTAAACTATCAATTGATTCCAAAGTTTACATATGATTAAGAAAAAGCATCATATAACTAGAAAAAAGAATGTCCTCGTATACAGTTTTTGACATTTAATTTTATAATAGTTTTTTATTTTAATAGTACAATGTTTAAAATCAATTTGCAATGTAGATACTTGCAAAAAAAATACTCTACCAAATGCTAACTTTATAAACAAACTTTGTTTAATTTGAAAAATATCTCCCCTGCCTGCCTTGAAATCATGACCAGTTTTTGGACCCTTTTCCTTGGATTGTCTCATAACAACTTGATTTTTATTAAAGTTTATTATAGGAGATCAACCCATTCAAGATAATAAGCAATATAAATATGTGTTCTACAAATCTAGCATCCGATAATAGCAAACAGCCTCCTATCAGGTCATAGACGAAACTCGAACATTGTTGATAGAGGGGCAACTTGAAAAGTATTTATTTTAGGAGGGCTGATTTTTGTATTAAAAATAACTAAAATCATGTATAAAAAGGTATAAAATATATATAAGGTCAAAAAATTTAGGGGGCCACGACCCCCTCGGTCCTTCTAAGTTCCGTCCATGCATGAGGTGCTCAAAGTTTCATCGTTAATGATGGTCACCTAACAAGTACTTTGATTACTTCAAAAAAAGCGGAGCTTATCATAGGCAATTAATATAACAAAAACAAAGCTTATAAGAAATCCAAGTGATAAATTAAACTACTGATAATTGTAATTAAGTTGTCACATAGAATATAATATTACATCGTGTTTAACTAAATTTACATGCACCAAACACAAAAACAATCCTAAACTTTCATAACATACCTGGCAGTCGAGATCGAGCTTAAAGATAGAACCCTTTAGTTGAGGTCGAACTTAGATAACATTCAAAAAAGAAAACTGTTGATGACGACAATATATATACATATTAGCATATGGCTGTTAGATTTAGGGTATCCAAATATGTTTACAATTGACTTTTCTTATCGATACATATTAGAGAGATTTACATCAATATCTTTGTAAGAAGTCATAATTACATCAATATCCTTGTAAATTTCATAATTAATTCAACATCCTTCTAAACCATTAAAATACACAAAATTATCCAAAAACATATTTTCTTAATATTTAAATGAATTTAAAACTAATAACATTTTTACAAATACTATTTAACATGTTAAATTACATCTTTATCCCCGTCTCACATTAAATAAATTAGAAAAAAGTTTAAGTCTATGAACTAGTCAAGCATACGCATATGCTTTTTTAATTGAATCTTTAAAATGAAATTAAGAAAAAGGATTTGTTTTTATAAAAAAATTTGCTTTAAGTATGTTATTTACTCTATTTCTTTATGATTTGCTTGTTATCACTTAAAAAAGTGTGTGTCAACTCAGATGTTTGGTTCCACTACCAAATATGAGGTGCTTTTCAATTGAAATTTCATCTGCAACAAAATCTTCCAAATTTCTTGTGTTCGTTGATTAAGGGAGGAAGGTAAATATGTAATTTAACATTTAAAACAATATTCGTAAAAAGCTTTTTAATTTTGTACCTATTTAAATATAATGAAAATATATTTTTGGATATGTTTGTGTATTTTTAAGTTTTGCAAAGATATTGAAGTAATTATGAAATTTCAAAAGATATTGATGTAATTTTTAAGTTTTGCAAGGATATAAATGTAAATGCCCTCACATATTATTATATGTATCCAAATATGTTTACAATTGTCTTTCCTTAGCGGATAGAGCTAATTAACAGCATCTACATTGCATAGCTTTTGCAAAAGCTTAGTATTATTTGAAAAAGTCATTTGAAGATCTTTTTGCATAGCAAGAGTGAGCTTTTATAAAAGCTTTTTAAAAAGACTTGTAGTTTTACAAGTGGTTGATAGAAAAAGCAAGAAGTTATTCTCATGGTTACGCATTAGTTACTCTATTATACATTAGGCGTGCAGACGACGCCGCTTTAGAGTGAAATTATGCCAAACGATATCATTTTGTTGTATGGTGTGTCGTTTTGTGTTGTTGGATGTGTCGTTTGGGGATTTTTGTGTCAGTTTGGTTTTTGGGCTTTAATTTTTTTCACTTGACCCGTTTTTCGTGACCCACTTTCCTTATAAATTAGGAAATTGAGTAATAAAGCAGCCAGTATACGTGTTTTCTTTTAGTGCTACGTGTCTCGGCCCGAGTTTGTTTCTCGAATCCACATACTATCAAAACGGCATGAAATACTAATCCTCCTGTGTGGGTATAGATATACTAGGTTAGATTTTAAGGAGCGGTGGATGTATAATGATTTTGGTGGTTCAACAATCGTGATATACGCTTATTCGACATATGGTATCTCGGTATGTTTTTTTAGTTTGTGTGTTATTAGTGGATTTTTGGATATGTGTTTGATAAGGATTTATTTGATACATTTTTAAAGGGTCATTTAGTCCCAAAAGTCATATTAATATGATCAAATATTACCCTAAATTATTTCTTTTTGCATTTTAGGTACGTGGGATGAAAAATCTGGAAACCGACATGTTTTGGGCTAAAAACGACAAGAAAGGGAAGAATACGACAAAGTCGCAAAATTCTGTCAGACAAGGACGTCTGACGGCGTCAAGCTTTACAAGCTGACGCCGTCACTTGCAAAGAAAAGTGGATTTTTGGTACAAAACTAACAAGCGACGCCTCAGAAGATTTTGAAGACACTACAACCTGACGGCGTCAGGTGTATTTGAAAACCAAAGTCACGTACAAAGTTTAACAAGAGACGGCTCAGAACGTTTAGTGAAGGACGTCGTCAGAACCCTTCATGACGGCGTCAGAGATCCTAAGCGACGTCGTCAGAACGACGACTTGCACAAGACGAAACCCTAATGGCGGCGAGCTGACGGCGTCACGACCTATAAGGTGACGACGTCACAAGTGTAATAATATATATATTTTCGTATGTTTTCCATAATTCGTGTAACATCTTGGAGTATCACTTAGGGAACGATTTTCTCAGCCTTTGTAAGGGTTTTTACAACCCCCATACTCATGTTTAATTGAAGATAAGTTATTCCTTTAATCATTTAATATGTCTATGTGTTGTTTGATTACTGGTTTATCTTCTCTTCTTTTTAACATGTTAGCTTAGATTATTTAGTGCTTGCTTAGATCTAATGAAACCTAGTTATTGATCATTGACTTGTCGTCTCTTGTTTAATTGATTGCCTCGCGTTAGGAGTAGGAAAACTGAAAATTTTCTTATATGTGTTAGCTTAAACGTCTTACTAAACGCAACCATAGAGTGCACTATTAGTTTTTCTCGTTGTGTTTATTGCATGAATTGCGGCTTGTAGATCCTAGAAAACTTAATAGACTTTAAGGTTTTTAGGGGAGACTTATATGTTCATAGAGTTGGGGACTTCGACACCTCCCCACGATCGATATTAAGGAATACAATGCTTCAATTAAAACAAGGACATGACAATTCGACTAGTCAAAAGGAGATAATTAGGGAGTAAAGAAATCTAAGTGAACACGCTTTCCCTATCATACGAGTTACCACAAATTTACTTTTCTTGTTAATTAGTTTAGTTTAATTATTAGTTTTGGTTTAATCAATTAGTGGTTAAACCCCCCACTCTTCCAAACCCCGAGATTTTTAATTGCTTTTCATAAAATACAAAAATACAAAAAGAATCATCTCTCACCTCTAGACCTATCTCGTCATACACTTTGACCTAGCGACACTATTCCCCTAGAGAACGATTAATCCCTCATGTCTTACCTATACTACACTACAACGGTTAGGTACACTGCCTAGGGAGATTGCAAAACTTCTTAAGAGTCTCTTAAGGGGTAAAACTTCTTGAGAGTTGTCACACCCCGCTAGAAGCGGAAACACGAGGTGCAACGAATTGTAACATTGCATAAGATAGTAGAACAACACCATATTTGATTTAAGAAATAAGTTACAATGTTACAATAAGCTTTCTCATACAAAAACTGGATAATGAAAACAAAAGTCTTGATCTTTCAAATTTAAGTCTTTAGAAAAAGGTCTTGGCCAAATCACTCGATCTTTGATAAGAGAACAATGTATGACTTCAATATGCATGCCTTCAAAATACAACTATCGATCACCTGAAAATGATACTCGAAAATGTCAACATAATATTGGTGAGCTCGTATGTTTAAGTTAAACAAAACCATTTACCGTGCATGATATATAAGTAGGACAAGTGTGCAAATAATAATAAACAAGCGTAGGGAAATCAATTATATCATAACCAACCAAATAAACTACCAACAACACTCTTCATCTACGAATCTTCATCTTCGAAATACATACGTGTAACGTCCCGTAAATTTTCTTTTCTCTTAACGAGCCTCAAACACTAAAATAACCCAACGGACCCTTAATCCATTCAACATTGGGCCTAAGACTAAGCTAAGCCCAACAAACAAACCCAATAACCCTTAACAAAATTTTAACACTCGGTTCAATCCACCATTACTTGGCCTCAATTATTTTCGTTTTTCATACACAAGTCGTGCCACAAAGTACACAAATTGATTAAACTCATGGCCGAGAATCAAGAATGGTAAAAATCAATTCATTACGTGATCGTTTGATAGAAAAACAAAGGCCAAAGCTTAGTCGTATAGTTCATCTTTCAACCTTTATCCTTTGTCAATAAAAGTTTTCCTTAACCGATTTATACGCCATCACCTGTGGCCGTTTTCTATATGACACGCTTCATATCATCCTACCACATTTTTCTAATCGATTAGGCAACCATTTGAGATTCGTGTTTGATTAATATCTACATCATGTACGACCGTTCGATGACATAACAAATGTACAAGCTCAGCCGTGTCAAACAACACCTCAACAGTGCTTTCTTTTTCATTTTTGGTCACGTATAAAGTCACATGGACTTTCTGATGTAGTACAAACCAAACCGACCCTTTATGCAATATTATATATGTTACCACTTGACCTACTAGACACCCTCACATGCAACATCCTTGTGTTTTCTGTGAACTCATATTACAAACCAATCGGATACTTTGCAAGACAAAATATGATCGAATCTATTATAGAAACACTGGACAACTTGATATCTTATCTCTTACACACCCAATAATACTCAACTTGTATACACCAACTTGTATTTAAAAACTCCCATTTCCTTCCATACGTACACACCAAAAACACATTCATGAAAATATGCTTCAAGACTTTGTTCCAGTAAGTAGTGTACTCGAGCTTGGGCCTCATTCCTAGGATGTTCGATGCATTTTTCCTAGTCACAAGCCTTCGTCCTAATCCGTTGTTGAGACCTTAAACGAGCTACCCTATCCATCTTTCGGTCTCTAGTCCGTAACGTGAAGATCTCACCACCTTTTGAGGTTTAGTAAGTCCTCTCGATATGAACTTGCTCATTTCCATATCTCAAATTCTTTATATACCATGCATAGCTTAGCTAGCTTTCGTCTTATTTATCGTTTCTTTCGTTAATCATTTTGTATCAAACGTGGCATATTGTTTCTTGTTGTGGCTATGATTTGGAAAATAAAATGGTACATAACTATGGATAACATATAACAAGTTTTTAAAACACATTTCTATGTCATTTTGCCTCGTCTATAAATATTGGACATAATATCAAAACCGGACAGAATGTATAAGTCACTTAGGATCGAGCCTTGAAAACCGTTTTTGGACACGTATCATGTCGAATTAAAAGCCCAGCCTGTTTCTCTGTAAGCTAGAGAAATAAGCTACACCAAAAATCTGCTCTAACAAGCTCATATTCTATCTTTTTAAGCTCAAAAGCTAAGGGGGTTCGAAACAGATTTTGTAAACATTAAAACACACTAATTGGGCCTTAAGGCCCAATAAGCCAAAATAAGCTCTTTTTAAGTTAATAAGCTGATTTATAAGCATGTATAAGCTGTCAGAAACTTATTTATTAAACGGAAATGTAAAACATTGAAAAATGTGATTTTGGACTAATTTTGCAAATTATACGAAACTAGGGTAAAAAATGTAACTTTTTGAAACTTAAGGGTATAAACTGTCAAATTGAATTATGAGGTTACTAAACTGAATATTGAGAACTTTTGGGTATAAATATGTAATATTAGAAGAGTTTGGACCTAGAATGTAAATATATATATAGTTTGGACTAAAATTGTAACAAATTTAACTTTTGGGTTAAAAGTGTAGATTTCATATAACTTAGTTTATTTTTGAATAAACGTAATAACAAATCAGAAATGATCATTCTTACAAACTCATTGATACATTAAACTGGAAATAATCTATACTTACTATAATTTATCACCGACTAACTTCCGATAAATTATATACATATTACTATTTAAAACGAGAACATAAACAATAACGATACTTTATGCATAACAGACAAGTTATATAGTATATTACTTTGTTTTTGAACTTTAAGCATTTCACCACGCAAGCCACCTTTGCCACAAGACCATTTTTTCACTCGACACTATTCCAAATCATTATTCACGATAAGTCAAACTTAAGCTATCGAAATCTCAGACTTCCCTATTATTCAGGTTGTCTGTTGGAGACGTTCTCATTCTACATTTGACATTAGTTTACACTATCAACCATATCTCTGAGGTGAGTCATAGCCCCATTCTTACTCTTTTAATACTTGTTTTAAACTCTTTGGGGGAGATACATGCTTGAACTAATTGCTTTTACTTTACAAATACTCAAAACCTTTATACTATTATGCTACGCTATACTGTTATACTTGTTGACATGAGGTGTGTTCATATACGTGTTTTCTTTAGCAACGTGTATTCTTTAGCAACGTGTGTTTTTTAGCAACGTGTATTCTTTAGCAACGTGTATTCTTTAGCAACGTGACTCATTTAGCAACATAAATTCTCCTTGGATAACACACGCATTGGGTGCCAATGCTATTACTTTCCTTGTGAGCAGCACAGTTGTCTTTGGGAAGTGGCTCCCAGTTGTCTTTGGGGAGTGGCTCCCAGTTATCTTTGGGAAGTGGCTCCCAGTATGTGTGGTTTGTGCATAAGGCTCAACCGTATGACTTATTCAAGTGCTCGTATATACACATATGTTTTAATCATGCTATACTTTAGCAGTGGGTTGTAAACACACAGGTTGCAAGTTTTGTATGGGCGGGATTTTCAACTGAGTGGATTTACAATGCCTTTGCTGTGGAAACATTCTTTAAAGCATACATGTCTTACTTATACTATATTTTAGCAGTGGGTTGTGAATACACAGGTTGCAAGTTTTGTATGGGCGGGATTTGCAACTGAGTGGATTTTCAATGCCTTTGGTGTGGAAACTTTTCTCTAAAGGCTTTTCAACTGATTCAAAGCAAACTCAATGAACTCACCAACCTTTGTGTTGACGCTTTAGCATGTTTATCTCAGGTCCATAATGAGCGAGGATGGCACTGAGGAGCACGGATACTCATAAAGGCTATAAATTTTACTATCATTCGAAAACTTATTTTGGAACTACTGGGACCTCATTTTGTAAACTCTGATATTTATAAATTCGAATGATAAATCTTTCAAAACAACTCAAATGGAGATCGTTTTCTATTATTATAACTGTTGTGTCATCAAGTAACACCCAGCTTAAATTCCGATGTGTATCCCGAAACTGGGGGTGTTACAGATTGGTATTAGAGCTACAGTTATAGAGAAACGGGTCTAATTGGGATCCGAACTATAACCATTTTTACAAACAAAACATTTTATAGCCTTACGCTCTCCGTGCCTTCCATCCGCCAGACGATTATGTGACTTCTAGGTAATTTATGCTACACAAACGTATTAGTATATTGATATATACACACTCGACATACTTTCGATCACTTTATATCGACAAAGAACTAAATACATCTACGTATGCCTATTCTAAGGCATTACGGCACAACCACACTTCCCTGATCATGTACCTACTCATACACTTCGTGCGCATATGCTTTTCGTTGGTTGTTCGTTTAGATCCACGTTGTTGGATGATATAACTTTAGTATTAATAAAAACACCCCAGAAGTTAGTCGAGTCATTAAAAATATAGAGCTCAGTAATAACTAATTATTTAACTTGATCTTGTGACAGTTCTTGTCTGATGAGTCATGGGATTTGAGTTAAATAATATTATTACTTAGCTTTAGAGATTTAATGACTTGGTTATCTTACTATTTGTCTCAGAAAGCGAGTGTTGAGATAGAAATTCTTAAGTGGTTCGAAACGATTAGTTCAAGCATTGCATTGTTACTCCTAAATTATACATAGCCTGATCACCTATGTCTAATTCAGGAAGAATCATGCAATGAAGGGAGTAGTAGTCTCAGATGTATAAGCAATTCCATGATCGAGACAAATTTTCAAAAGACCTCCTTAAAACCACTTGTTTCTCGGCTTAATCTATGTGACAGTTCTCGTTTGATGAGTTGCGAAGATCAAGGTAGAAACAAGTTGTTACTCAAACCGATTTAGCCTAATCCCATGACAGTTCTTGTCTGATGAGTTGTGGGATTAAGTAAAAATCGGTTACCTAAAGGTCTTTTGAGGATTATGCTTGAAAATGGGAAAGTTTGCCTCATCAATCCTAGCCATAAGAAGGTACATCAATAGTCACGATAGTCACAAGAACATACCTAGTTGGATAAGAAACCCTAATACATAAGCTTTGACGAAAAACACCATGACACCTACGAGAGCTAGAGCCACTAAGCTTACCATTCCCTACTCAGGAACAAACTGATTCATCATCTACAAAAAACTGAAGTTCAACAACTTTCTCTATATTCATCAAGTCCTCACCCGAAACCCTCATTGTTAAAAATCTGTTACTAACAAACTCCTTTGTTTAACGGGTATGTTACCCCCACAAATTTTTGACTTTCACGAAACAAGAAATTATGAACCATGTTTATTTTCAAAACATGATAGAATAACAATCTTCACTCAAAATGAAATTTTCCTCAAGTCAAGTTGACCATGGGAATAGTGACTTTCATATGTTAAACAACAAATTCATCTCCTACGAAATGAATACGACTCCAACGCTTGAAATCTTTTAATCGTGTTTACACACTCTCCAACACCTCGTTTAGAGTGTTGCTCAACCACTATCATGCTGGGATCTTCCTCCGAAAACTTCCAATTTCTGTTACTGGGTTATTTCAGTATCACGCCTTCCGATAACTATCTTAGAATTCCAGAAGGAATTCTGTTTAACGGGTAGGTACTGTAACGTCCCGTAAATTTTCTTTTCTCTTAACGATCCTCAAACACTAAAATAACCCAACGGACCATTAATCCATTTAACATTGGGCCTAAGACTAAGCTAAGCCCAACAAACAAACCCAATAACCCTTAACAAAATTTTAACACTCGGTTCAATCCACCATTACTTGGCCTCAATTATTTTCATTTTTCATACACAAGTCGTGCCACAAAGTACACAAATCGATTAAACTCATGGCCGAGAATCAAGAATGGTAAAAATCAATTCATTACGTGATCGTTTGATAGAAAAACAAAGGCCAAAGCTTAGTCGTATACTTCATCTTTCAACCTTTATCCTTTGTCAATAAAAGTTTTCCTTAACCGATTTATACGCCATCACCTGTGGCCGTTTTCTATATGAAACGCTTCATATCATCCTACCACATTTTTCTAATCGATTAGGCAACCATTTGAGATTCGTGTTTGATTAATATCTACATCATGTACGACCGTTCGATGACATAACAAATGTACAAGCTCAGCCGTGTCAAACAACACCTCAACAGTGATTTCTTTTTCATTTTTGGTCACGTATAAAGTCACATGGACTTTCTGATGTAGCACAAACCAAACCGACCCTTTATGCAATATTATATATGTTACCACTTGACCTACTAGACACCCTCACATGCAACATCCTTGTGTTTTCTGTGAACTCATATTACAAACCAATCAGATACTTTGCAAGACAAAATATGATCGAATCTATTATAGAAACACTTGACAACTTGATATCTTATCTCTTACACGCCCAATAATACTCAACTTGTATACACCAACTTGTATTTAAAAACTCCCCATTTCCTTCCATACGTACACACCAAAAACACATTCATGAAAATTTGCTTCAAGACTTTGTTACAGTAAGTAGTGTACTCGAGCTTGGGCCTCATTCCTAGGATGTTCGATGCATTTTTCCTAGTCACAAGCCTTCGTCCTCATCCATTGTTGAGACCTTAAACGAGCTACCCTATCCATCTTTCGGTCTCTAGTCCGTAACGCGACATTTATAAACGTATAACTTAGTTTATTTTTGAATAAACGTAATAACAAATCAGAAATGATCATTCTTACAAACTCATTGATTCATTAAACTGAAAATAATCTATACTTACTATAATTTATCACCGACTAACTTCCGATAAATTATATACATATTACTATTTAAAACGAGAACATAAACTATAACGATACTTTATGCATAACAGACAAGTTATATAGTATATAACTTTGTTTTTGAAATTTAAGCATTTCACCACGCAAGCCACCTTTGCCACAAAACCATTTTGTCACTCGACACTATTCCAAATCATTATTCACGATAAGTCAAACTTAAGCTATCGAAATCTCAGACTTCCCTATTATTCAGGTTTTCTGTTGGAGACGTTCTCATTCTACATTTGACATTAGTTTACACTATCAACCATATCTCTGAGGTGAGTCATAGCCCCATTCTTACTCTTTTAATACTTGTTTTAAACTCTTTGGGGGAGATACATGCTTAAACTAATTGCTTTTACTTTACAAATACTCAAAACCTTTATACTATTATGCTACGCTATACTGTTATACTTGTTGACATGAGGTGTGTTCATATACGTGTATTCTTTAGCAACGTGTGTTCTTTAGCAACGTGTATTCTTTAGCAACATGTATTTTTTAGCAACGTGACTCATTTAGCAACATAAAGTCTCCTTGGATAACACACGCATTGGGTGCCAATGCTATTACTTTCCTTGTGAGCAGCACAGTTGTCTTTGGGAAGTGGCTCCCAGTTGTCTTTGGGAAGTGGCTCCCAGTATGTGTGGTTTGTGCATAAGGCTCAACCATATGACTTATTCAAGTGCTCGTATATACACATATGTTTTAATCATGCTATACTTTAGCAGTGGGTTGTAAACACACAGGTTGCAAGTTTTGTATGGGCGGGATTTGCAACTGAGTGGATTTACAATGCCTTTGCTGTGGAAACATTCTTTAAAGCATACATGTCTTACTTATACTATATTTTAGCAGTGGGTTGTGAACACACAGGTTGCAAGTTTTGTATGGGCGGGATTTGCAACTGAGTGGATTTTCAATGCCTTTGATGTGGAAACTTTTCTCTAAAGGCTTTTCAACTGATTCAAAACAAACTCTATGAACTCACCAACCTTTGTGTTGACGCTTTAGCATGTTTATCTTAGGTCCATAATGAGCGAGGATGGCACAGAGGAGCATAAAGGCTATAAATTTTACTATCATTCGAAAACTTATTTTGGAACTACTGGGACCTCATTTTGTAAACTCTGATATTTATAAATTTAAATGATAAATCTTTCAAAACAACTCAAATGGAGATCGTTTTCTATTATTATAACTGTTGTGCCATCAAGTAACACCCAGCTTGAATTCCGCTGCGTATCCTGAAACTGGGGGTGTTACAATATGTACTACGTGCATGCCTACCAGCTGGAGCTAAAATATGAGCACTCCCATGTCAAGTGGATTACATCCATGACACAAGACCACACAGCAATACCACACAGAAAGTACCACACAGAAATCCCCACATAGAAAGTACCACACATCCATCATCACACAGCTAAATCACTAGTGCACCTAACGCAATTATATACACACAAATTTGTCCAAAATATTAAAACAAGTATGTAATCACGGCAATAAAACTTGAAACATTGAGTATCATTTTCCCCCAAGAAAATATATAAGTAAAATGGGGCCACGAAAACTCACCTTAAAACGGATGAGATAAAGTAACAAGTTCAAACAAATAATCGAAGTGAAACATGAGCGACTCCTTCTTCAACAATCTACATGAATTTATATAATATATTACTTATAGTTATTCATTAATGGAATTAGGGTTTCATTACTGAAATTAGGTTAACATATGATTAAGAGTATCCGCATTAATGTTTCAAATATAATTTAGGTCAAAACACATTGAACGGGGTTAGGTTAAATAAAAAACCCTCACTTGTGAAATATTTCAGATTTTATCACATTCTGGTCCAATATTTATGAATTTTCAAACCATACTTAAATGTCCACTGAGATGCTCAAATATTTATCATGGGTACTTATATGTGTTAGGTACACCCGAAAAGTTTCCATATTTTATTTCAAAGTGCAAGTATCAATTGAAAAATCGTTTATCCAAACCTGTCCAGAAGATGACCTGCTTGTACACCCGAAAAGTTTTCATTTAATAAGCATACTATAACCCTCAGAAAAATCTACCAAAATTCTAGTAACTAATAGACATATTAAATATTCCTTTGACAAAATTTGGGCTTCTCAGACTTTATAGTTTGTAAATGAAAAATCATAAAAACTGACTGAATTTCTAGACCCGAAATTCAGTTTTGACACTTAATTTTCTAAAAATCAAGAAACTGCTTTCCCGACCTCCAATGACAACGAAATTTGATATTTAGATAGTACACTTCACGAACTCAGTTTTAGACTCAACAATTATGCGAAAAGACGCTAGTATCATTAATTTAGACCCTTGCAAGTCGACCAAATTTCTAGACATCATACTTACATAAAATCACAAACCAAAACCATAACTCATTAAAACCCTAACCGACCCATTTTTAACCCTATGGTTTCCAGGTTAGTATGCCATATTGAGAGTGCCATTAATGATCTTTTAATAAGGTTAATGAATTCCGTTAGGGCTTGGTACCGTGTTTAGACAATATAAGCATATTAACGAGGCATGATTAGGGCTTGCACTTTGAATTAGGTAGACATGAGGAGAAACTGATTGACATCATTAGAAACACACCCAGGTCGACATACATATGTTTTTACCAGATTTGAAAACTAGGTTTAATGTGCCTTAACGTGGTCTTAAGCATGTGTTGAAAGCGTATCATAAGGCTTGACACAAAAGGTTTGGTTCCAATGAACATAGGTCGACACAAGGGTTATACAAGTCTCGACATCACAAGTTTAACAAGGTCTTACTATGTTTTCATGTGGAGTTAACTTCTTTTATTCATATGTATATATACATAACGAATTACAACAGCCTATACATGATTATGTCGATTTGGTTTGCATGCTTTTAGGTCTGATCGTGCTACTTAGGGTTTTATTCGCATTACTTGAATTACAAATAAACTAATATGAGACAAAGTAGTTAACAAGAGTACCTTTGGGGCTGATGTTTAGTCATGGCATCATGAAAACGAGCTTTCAGAACTCTATCGAACTGATCAGGTCAAGTTCCTTTTTGTGGGACTGTTAAACGAAGCAAGAAGAACAAGGACAGATGATGTGGACTCGGCTGCTATGCACGATCACAAGAGGGCTGCGCAACTTGCACACCACTATCACCAGGCTGCAAACCACATCCGATCACCAAGCAAAAACCACCTTCGTACTTCTTGATTTGGAGAGAAAGCAAAAGAGATTTTAGGGTCCTTATTTGTTTCGGTTATGGAGGGGATGGAGGAGAGTAAAATTGTGTTATACGGTTTTTGAGAGAACAAAAAGGGAGCGTGTCTATCAAAAAGGAAAAATGTGTGAATGGTTATCAAGAAGGAATGTCGCGTGATAAGTTTGGAAACAACGATTTGGATGCTATTAACCTTTCTTGAAATCGGTTTACACTTTGTTCTCTAGTTTTTTTTTTTTTTTTTTTTTTTTTTTTTTTTTTTTTTTTTTTTTTTTTTTTCTAAAGAAAGGAATGGAACATGAATGGAAACATAAACAAATGGTGTTCTCAAGTTTTTTTTGGAAGGGAGGGAAGTAGGAGGGTGATGTGTTATGTAACACCCCAACCCGATAAGGGTAGAAGTACTACATTATGGTGACATATCAAAACAAACACAAGCATACATCTTAAGTAATACAAAGGAAATCTCAAAGGTTACAAAGGAAAACTGAAGTACAAGGTTACAATAGATAACATCAACAAATACTAAGTCTGAAAATGTAATCAATTCTAGTCATCTCTAATACAGAATAACTATCAAGGTATAGTCTTCTAAGTCCAAGGCACTCTCCATTCGTAAACCAGCTTCCTACTAAAACCTGCCGCAGGGAAAAGAAATGCGGCTGAGCTTAAAAAGCCCAGTGAACAGATATAACAACAAAGTAAAGGAAACATAAATAGGAAACAGAATAAGGTATGATGTGAGATATAACAGAAGGTATAATGTAAGTGCAAACAGAAATGGTAAAAGGATCAAGAGTGTCAGTCATCTACCACGAGCCCAGAAACATATCATATCAAATCATATCAAAAGTAACCCTGTGTCTTCATAATCATATAGAGGGGAGACCTCTTAAGTAGCCAAGATAATATGAGGGGAGTCCTCAGTAACCAAATGGAGTAGCTAGCTCCCAGAAATGTGAAGGACATGCATGCACGCAACATCAATCACCAGACATATAACATATAACAGATAACAGAAACTGATCTAGGATGCATCCATACGCCCCTGCAGACAAATCATAATCATAGTGGCCATAACAGATAACAGATAAGGGACGTGGCGGAACATCACTCTACCGCCCTAGAGTCATGCCATCGGTGCATCAATGACACGGACATGGAACCCCCATGCCTAGTGAAATAATGGCTCGGGTGTCAAACTGGTGAGTCAGAACAGAATGTCATAAACATGACATAGATCATATCATAAGTCCATAGTCAAAGGTTCATAGCAAAGGTCCAAATCAGAAGGTTCAAAATAAGGTTCATAACAACAAATGTTCATAATAGCAAAGGTTCATAATAACAAATCTTCATATCAGAGGTTCATGGCAAAAGGTTCATAATAGAAAACTAGAAATCAGAAAGCAAGTGAAAAGTAGTCATGAGAAACCTTACTGAAAGGTCGGAATATATGTACGATAACATAAGTGTCTCAAAGTAAGACAGAATATCCGTACCTTAAACCGCAAGTGAAAACACATCGTAAAGATCGGAAGTTACTCTTTCTTCAGCGAGTCTACACGAATTAATGATCGGCTTATTATTAATAACTTATTTTAAATCATATTTCTCATTTTAGTCGGCTTTCCATTTTTAGTAACTTCCTTTTTATAGCAGCTTTCCAAAAATAGTAACTTTCCAAAAATAGTAAGTTTCCTCTTTAAGTAGTTTAACCATTTTAAGTAACTTTCCATTTTAAGTAGCTTTCTACTTTTAGTAGGTTCCAGAATTAGTAAGTTTCCATATTTAGTAAGTTTTAACACGACTTCCCATTTTAGTTAAATTAGGTTTAGGGTTCGGGATTATTAAGTTAGGTTACACATACTAACAATTAAGTCAACAAAATAATAAAAGAACACATACCACCTTAGAACACACATTAGGGCACCAACACATACAATAACACATTCACTGGTTTTATAATGAAAATTAATCCCACTAAATGAATTTTAATAACGTATCAGAAGCCCAAACTAAAAATCACCAAAATTCTCACAGAATCATATTTTTCTCAAGAGTCTACTTAAAGTTTTCCAGATTTTATTTCCATTTACAATTGCCGTTTCAAAAATCGTTTATGCTAGCATGTCCAGATTCGGATCTGCAGAAACACTTCAAAACTTTATATTTTAATACCTCATCTACACACTTCAGAAAAATCTACAAAAATTCCAGTAATTACTAAACATATGAAATATGATTCCTGTAAATTGGGAGCCCCTAACTCGATATGGTTTGAAAATGAAAAATCATAAACCATGACTGAAATAAAATTCTGCAAACACAGTTTTGACATATCATCACATAAAATTCAGAAACATGCCCAAATCAAACTCAAATCCTTCCAAACCAATTGGAACACTTAACTAAGACCCTAAACTGAGTTTACAAACAAAAATACCGAATTAAACATTAATATAATTCGTTTGGTGATGCATACATATTCGACTATTAAAACTGTCCCAATTCAAACAATAACATAAACCCTAATTCTTTCAATTCTTTTTAATCCATTTAATTATATATTCATAACACATCATATATTCAGAAAATAAACATCAAAAACACATCAAACTAATTCTCATATGAATCCAACAAGATCAATAACAAACATTCATACGATTCATAACAATTTCATGGTTATTCATTAGCCGATTGATATAGGTTTTATTTATATGTGTATATATGTCGAATTGGACAGAAAACAAAAGAAAATGATGATACCTTGAAGGCCAAATTAACGGATAAAGGATCCAAGAAAACACCACAATTAGATACCCCGAGAATTACACGATCGAAACCACTTCACACCTTCTTCTTCCTTGGTTTTTGGAGAGCAAAATAATGATAAGAATGGAGGCTAGGGTTTTCTTTCTCCTTCTCTCTTTTTTTTCTTTCTGTAAAACGATTTATGGGGAAATAGGGAACCGGTATTTTTTTTTTTTTTTGTATAAAGTGGGCTGATCAAATTCTAGTTGGGCTTGGGCTTGGGCTTGGGCTTGGGCTTGGGCTTGGGCTTGGGTTTGATAAGTAAAAAAAAATAGCCTTAAGCTTTTATTTTATAATCATATAATGTATAGTATTTATTACTTAATAATTTAATTAGACTTTAGGTTAAAAATTCAAAATGGTAAATAAAATGCAGGTCCAAATTCTAGGGTTTTACATGTTACGTGTGTGTACAAGTTTTAAATTTATAAAGGTGATTTACCAAATCTAAGGATAACACATACGAGCAAGTGAACTCGTCCGTTATAGAAAGATTATGATGGTAAGTCGGGATCGTTCGCAGGGATTTGTGAGTGAATCGGAAAAGTAAGTGTAAAAGTTACTAATAGTGAATCCAAAGTACTCAATAGTAAACAATAATGATGATGATAAAAATTCAAATGATTAAAACTACACTTGCTTAGACTCGTTTACTACTCTTGATAAGTATGATTGTGATAACTCTTCTTAACACGTTGGTTATAATAATTAGTTGGTGTCCTAATATATTGTTCTTACAAGTTAAACCTTCGTCAAGATTTTAGTTCATAAAAACAAGCATTAAGTTTAACCAATCAATTCAAGATCAATTCAAGTTTCATAAGTTTGATTCATATTCATTTCACAAACTTAAACACAAAAACAATCTTTTGTTTTATCAAATTAACTTAGGAAATGGTCAATACAAAAGGTAACCGATCATAGACAAAAGGTTACAATTGATTGTAAACTACTAATATTTCGACCTTTGAAGCGGTTTCCAATCAATCCAATTTGATAGACAAAATCATTCTTATTACAACCACAATTAAGTTTCTTTGTTTAACCAAGAATAATAGGTAAAAACAATCATTCATAGGTAAATGATTATAACTAGTTGAATAACAATAAACCTTTCGACCTTTAGAATTACTAACAACTAGTCAAACTTGATTAACAAATGTCATTATGAAACTCAAGCATAATTGGATATTAGAATTAACTTGAAATTGAATTAAAACATGTTATCACAATCATAAGCAAACCATTATATAGTAAACATCATCTAAGCAAGTGCACAAAGGCACTAGCCACTCATAGCAAACATGAACATAAACTCAGAATTTTGAACATTAGAAAACATGATTAAGAGTCTTACAATGATTGGAATAAGATTACAAATGATTAAGTAATGATACCCAAAAGTATTGGTGTTGACTTCTTGTTGCTTTGACTTCCAAATGTTGACTTTTTGGCCCTCCAAAGTTCCTGGACTTTTAAGGATGAATTTTGAGAGTTATTGAGAGAGTATTTGATGAGTAGATAGTTGATTGATGATTGTGTAATAGTTGTGTGTCTCAAATGATTTCCAAAGGCTCTATTTATACTACTCTCAAGCATAGGAACTTTAAATGCTGCAACTTGGCCTCCAAGTAGCTTAGAAGGACCTAGAATCTTTGTAGGAAAGACCTGGAACTGAATGGTAGAATCATAATGAAATATTTGTGGAAAATCCGACAGCTCCATCCGACTGGATGAGGCACCATCCGATCGGATGGTCTTTATTACCACCTCCATCCGAATCGGATGCGGGTTGTGTCCGATCGGATGGAGGGTGCTATCAGACACAATCCTTGGTCTTTTGGTGTTTGGCTAATTTCTTACTTGTAGTTCTTTGTTCTCCATCCAAACATGATCTTTTCTCTGTCTTAGGTCTTGGAATGATGAATACTTGGATCTTCATTCTTTGAAATGCCCTTTTTGGTGTGGAACTTGACACGGGAATCTTCGTATGATCACAAGTCTTGCTTAATTCAACAATGTTTCACTTTTTCTTCCTTTTTCCTGTACTTGGCTACATATACTTGCAAAACATACTTTGGTGCGATTACGTAACAAAAGCATATAAATATAACCAAATAATATACATAAAAGCACGGATAACGCTATTAAAAACATGCACAATTTGAGCGTTATCAAATTCCCCCACACTTGAACTTTGCTTGCCCTCAAGCAAATCTAGAAGTAAAAATATGCATCCACATGGTACAAAAGTATGTTTAAGAAAAATGTGATGCAAATCCATCAATTACAAGCACAAGATGAGATTCATCATTTTTAAGCTTCTATGGTGAAGAATCGAGATGTTTGACAATACCCTAAATGACCTTCTTGCTTGATGAACATTACTAACACTACAAGAAAAATGGCTTTTTAGGACCCCCATAAGCGTCATAAAATGGTACTTTTTAGGACCTTTCATTTAATAGGACCAAGGATGAAAGCGTTTCATCTCGAGCGGTTGTAATAGGTCCAAAGCGTCCTAACCCTTATGAAACCAATTTTATGGTCGTAATATATGTCTATGAACAAACACAAATAGCGTCCTAATAAAACCATATTAGGACACTTTTACATTGTTTTAACATGTGATTACCTACTTTTAATCTTTTGAAACACATAAAAACGTCCTAAAAGTATTGTTAGGACGCTTACGATGTAACATCATAGCTATTTTAGCAACCAAGAAAAGGGTCCTAATAACTCAAATAAGATTATGATACCAATTTTATGGTCGCATTTTACGTCTATAAACAACACAAATAACGTCCTAATAAAAACATATTAGGACACTTTTCCAATGTTCTAACATGTGGTAACCTACTTTTAATCTTTTGATACACATACAAGCGTCCTTTAATGTTAATTCTTAGGTCGGTTATCATATACCATTATAGTTACTTTAACACCAAGAAAAGGGTTCTAATATCTCAAAAAAGATTATGAAACCAATTTTTTGGTCGTATAAAATGTCTATTAACAACCTAAATAACGTCCTAATAACAACATATTAGGACACTTTTACAATGTTAAGCGTCCTTAAAAGTTTATTGTTAGGACGATTAATAAGTTTAATAGGACAATTTCAAAATCCTGACAAATCATATGATAGGACGCTATTTTCAGCATGCACACTCTATTATTACGATATGAATAAAAGATCAACTAATTATTAAATGAATAAAACGAAATTGTATTTCAAATAAGCAATTGTCATAACAAAAGCACTAAACATAAATAAGGTATAGACATTATCCAACATAAAGTCTTGTAACATTAAACTAGAATTAAAGCAACAAGAAGCTTAGTCCAGGGTCATCATGCATCCTTTCTCAATCGTCACGGACCACCTACAAATATACATCCATGTATAAGCATTAAGTTCCATGTTATTAAAACGAGGACGGCAGCGACCCGCCGCGTTGCGGCGGGGCAGCGACGTTGTAGAAAATTTCCGAGCGCTAAACTAACACAATATTCATAAACCTATACACAAAAAATGCTACGTCATTCAATCAACACCAAAAACTTATAAACATTTCACATAAAGTTCACTAATAAGCACCACAGAATACCGCAGGCTGTCATGCAGAAATCCTTTGATTCAACACCAGTAACCACTTCATCCTTGAAAGATAAAACCACGATTATCAGGCACATTGTCATGATGACGACAGATTATGTCACACTCCCACCTGATCGCAACCCATATAAAAAGATGTTAGATCAATGAAATCATTTACAGAGTCGATCACTTTTCATATTATGGAGAATCATAAAAAAAAAACAACCAACTTAGTGCATCACTTGCGTCCTTTTTCTGTTGTGCAATAGGTATGTACAGAACCCATACGAATCCATTCATATATAGATGGCCCTAGATGACAGTGATACCTCACGCACAAAATCTGATCCAGAAATCGGTATGACTGACCCAAACTTGGCAATTTTCACAACTTGCTTCATCTCTGCTAACCTCTTTCTCCTTCAATACACCGACGGCGCCTGCAAAAACACCACAAAAAAATTTTGTCAGCGCGTATGAAATAAAACCGCTGCACAAACACATTGATCCTATGACAGACAAATGCAGTTAAAATTATGGCAAAGGGCCATTATTGTTGTCGGTATTTAAGCCCAATCTATATGGCAAATTTCAAAAACCCAATAATAATAAAAATTGAAAAAGTATGCTGCCTAAATTTAAAGTCTAGTAATCAACTTGAGCCCAAGTTCTATACCCTGCTGCCCTAACCCCTGCAACTCACAGCGACTCAGATTTCTTATTCCAGACGACCATAATCAGGTATATATAGTTTCTTTTATTTAAATTTGAATGATGTTATGTTTTGGTATGCTGGTAATACAAAAGTTAAAAAATAACACGTTGATCCTTAGTTTCTAAAAAATAATAATAATAATAAATAAATAAAAAATAAAAACAAACACAAACAAAAAAAACCTGCATATATAAGACATTGCAATGAGAATGGCAGTTGCAACATGATGGCCCATAGACACACCAAAATCAGATCACCTAGTTTCTCAGAAAATCAGAGCAAAGATGTAGTACGTATAGAATGCACACGTATACTGTATACATATACAGACATTTCAACTTCAACCTGGAAAACCATTAAGGAAAATTAGTTATTTATTTAACATTAAATATGGATAATGTAAAATAAGAGGAGAGCTTACTTCATTTTCTGGTCAGGCCATCTCTGGTCACCGGGTCCTAACCAAAAATTGTTTGTGTTAGTAAACCACGGTTCATTGTAAGTAACAGCCAGGGCTAGGATTTCTGCTGAAAGGTAATAAACGCATTTCCAAGCTGATTCTTTAAATTTCCGTATCCTCTTATTCCTGTCATCTGTGTCAACGCTAATATTCTGCTGCCCCTTGTCAAATATTAACCACCTACCTACACGCTGCAACACGTGACTTTGATTATAAACACATCATTATGTTGATTAATCATTAGTACGGATATTCCTAGATATTCAAATGATATATAGTCAATTGTGTGTGACAATAAATTCTTGATTCCATATTTTTCAAAATCATTAAAGTAATAAAAGCACATTTTCTCCTTTAAATCTGGTAAAAAGCATGCCCAAGAGTCCAACACTGGATAGTACCCATGTTTTAAACCCGTTAAACATTACTGAATTGCCTTTTAGGTCTCTAACAGATGCCTATTGTGACATTTACTCAAGAAAATCAATGTAAGTTCTTATAATTGATACATTTTCATACCTTAATGTTCTTCAAAGGGACGCACGAATTTTTCCAAAAAGTAAGCACTTTGTTTTTATCCTAATAGTCCTGTATCTGCTTAAAAATAAGCAGATAACGAAAAAACATAGCGACATTACGGCATTACGGTCGTGTAAACTTCATACTTACCTTAAAAGTAGAATGTATATATGATATGCCTAAACTTGATATTGGTCACCCTCTGTTGCTGCTTTAAAAGTAGCGTCATGTTACCACATTGGTCTTCTCTTCTCGGGGCTCTCCTGCTGAAGCTTCACCATGACTGCAAGGTGTATAAATTCAGTACGGAGGATAACAGATATAGTTTAAGAAAGATAAAAGAAAGACGGTAATTTACGACATGTTTTGTTTGGGGCAGTGTACGATTCAGCTTAGGAATAGTTAACCTGTTGTCAACCTCCGCTACTACACGACCTGCAAAGCAAATTTCGTAATTAGTTTCGCTACTAAAGAATACAAAACATTTAACGAAGTATCGGTTACGACTTACAAGAACATTTAACGAGAAAAGTTGTGCCACAATGATTCCAACATTTATTTTTATTTTTTGGCCTCATTCTTATATATTTCGGCATGTGAACTAAGGATCCTAACAGCATTATCATGTATAACATTAATTTAGCAAATATAATACAACAAACATCTCTTTAGAAGGCTCAAAAAAAAAGAAAAAAAAAAAAAAAAAAAAAACTAAAGGAAATAAAAAACCATTAAACACCTATGTTTTCTTCTTTTCAGTGTGGTGGTGTCTCGGTGGTGGCGCGTGTCGGTGATGTGGAGGAGCCAAGAGCTAAAACAATCCAGAAATGATGGGAGTGTGCCGATCTATCGAATCGGCGAACAAAATTATTCACCGGAAAATATTCCGGCAGGCGGTGCCGGAATCTGCTGGTGATCGTCGGAATTTACGAAGATCCAGCCAAAGGTATAGAGAGAGAAAGACTTTGGTGTGAGTGTGTGTTTTTATAAAATGAAACAAAATAAAATTATTTTAGTTTAAATATTAAATAAATGAGTAGGGGTTAAAATGAAAATACAAAATATGGGGGTGGGAAATGTAAAATAGAGGCGGAGGGGGTATTTCTGCCAATCTTGGCTAATCTTTTCACGAAATCACTCCGGGGCTAATTCGACATAGCAAACAGACTCGAACATTTACGAAACTTGCGCCATCGTTCACAAAATCATTTTTCCAACAAAAACGAGTATAAATATGCATAACTTTCAAAAATTCAATATATTTGACAAATGTGATACGTTTCGAGTTTTCTAGATTATACTGGTTTCTTCTAAACTTTATTATTGTTTACTAATTTTTTTTCCGAATACATGTTACTAATAACTTTTGTTAAAAATAGTTATTATCTTAATATCAGTATTGTTGTACTTTTTTTAGATTAATGTGTTTAGATTAATGTGTATTTTTTTTAAAAAAATAGTACATTTTTTTTCTTTTGAATTTAAAAAAAATAATGAAAAATAATTTCGAAAAAATAATGTTTTGAAAAAAAATATATTAAAAAAAAAAAAAAAAAAAAAAAAAAAAAAAAAAAAAAGTTAATTTTCAAAAAAAATATTTTCACGCTACTGTAGCTTTTTTTTTTTTTTTTCCAGGGAAAATAATTTCGAAAAAAAAAATTTTGAAAAAAAAAATATATAAAAAAAAAAGTTTTTGAAAAAATATTTTCAAAAAAAAAATATAAAAACTTTAAAATTAATTTTTCTAAAAAAATTTATTTAAAAAAAAATTCTAAAAAAAATACAAAATAATCGTGAACCTACAAAACGTAAAACAAACATCGTACAACAAAAAACAACTATCTGAACAACTCGCTGCAACGCGCGGGCTTCCCTGCTCGTTGACTATAAGTATTAGCATTAGCTTTTTTATTAAGATCAGTAAGATATACCATCGTCCATGAAAATTGCAACCATTCCATCATGGGATGTCACAATAATAATTACAACCTTTGACCACTATATAGTATGATTAAGTATTTAACTATCAACAAATGTCTAATATAGTCTTAAGGAATTACCAAATGGATACACCAACACCCTTTTGAGAATTATCTTCCCAGTTACAAGGCAGACAGAACCTTTCATAATTTCAAAAACCTTAGAGAAAGCATATGATGATACATACATGCAAACACTAGCGGATGTTATAAAATCACATGTTGTTTCAAACATTAGTTTCGGTGTCCGTACGTATGCTAGGAGTTCATTTTTCACCACAAGCAAAATAAGCATCGTATAAACTTCAATAAGCACATATTCTGTCTGGTAAATACTTCTATACTCAGTGGGTGTTTGGGATTGCTTATTTTGTCTGCCTTTCTGCTTAAAAATCAGTTGAGAAGCAGTTTTGATATCCAGACAGTTTCTGCTTATCTGCTTATTATTAAGCAGAAAAAACAGCTTATCATAAGCAGTTTTCGTAATCTGAAAAACCATTAATGTGGCAACAAAAAAGCTCGGTGATAGGTTGTTCACTGTTAAATAGTGACTGTTATTGCGAACACTAGTTTTTGTATGCGCATATACAGCTTCAAAAAGCACATAACCTGCCAGGAAAACAGTCTATCCTCACTATAAACACAACAATCGCAACTACACTAACCACCTATGCACAAAATATCTCAAATGAAAGTCATCATTAAATCTCTTAAGCCCAACAAACAATCACACAAACAAAAAATACCTCAAAATACACACGTATAAAATATGTCCAACACTTGATTCCATTTCATCATATAGCCATACAGTCTTTAACCGTATCAATATAAAAACATCAGAAAGACAACCTTAGCGCCGTACTGAGCCGAAAACCTCGACGCCCTCGTTCCGCCACTTCCGGCACCAATAACAAACAAACCAAAATAAAACTAATCATCATCATGATTATCAGTCTGTTCATTTCCATCAATGAGCATCTTCCTTAACATGCTAATCTAATTTGAACCGAGGCAACAAAAAGCAGATAAGCAAAGGTATATACAGTTCGGATCACCCAATCAGGTCGTGACTCATAATGAGTCATGACTCGACTCCATACGAGTCAAAATAATTAACAACAACAATAAACCCAATGCGAATCTAGTATATCACATCCACACAGAAATTTTCCATCGACGGTGGCTGCCAGAATTGTGGCCGGACGGAGGTGGGGGAGGGGTGAGAGAGATGTGTGTGAGAGTGTGTAAAAATGAATAAAATATAAAAAAAATTCGCCTTTTATACCCTGTGAGGGACTAAACCTGGCCAAATCATAGTATGGGGGCGGGGGGTAAATTTTGGGCGGGGGTATAAACTGCCAACTGGGTAAAACTTTTGGCATAAATAATGTGGGACCCATTCGACGTACCAAACAGACTCGAAATATTATGAAACTTGCTTCATTATTCCCGAAATAATTTTTCTGATAAGAACGAGTATAAATATGCATAACTTTATCGAAATTAATTTATTTGGCAAATTCGATTCGTTTCGCGTGTTTTAGGTTATGTTGGCTCGATAAATGAATAACTCTCAAGTTTCAACAAAATATCCATTGTTATTCAATCCAAAACAAGTTCAAAGAGTTTTAAAAGCTAAGGAATATCAAAATAGTTATTTTGGCTCGTAGAACAAATTTTGGAAACTTGTCGGTTGTTACACTAGCTTTCTTGGTACGTTCCAGCTTTGCGGACTTTTTCACCCTTTCAGACGCTTAGGAGATTAGATCATCCCTTTTGAGCCTAGTTATCTTCTTTGTTTTCTTGCTTGTTGAGACACTAGAGGTGATTCATGGACAATTGGTGGAGAATGTGGAGGAGTGGTTGGTGGTGTTTGAATATGACGGTCGTCTTCCTTTTCCTCAGCCAGCCTTTCTTCTTCCTCCCTCTCCTTTTCCAATTCCAGCTCTACAGCAGCTTTATTGATCTCTTCCTCATCAATAAACATCTTTTTTGTCTCATCATCCTTATCCATGTCAAAGTCCTTCGTCTGTTCATCCTCATTCTTTTCCTCGTCATTACCAGGTTGATTAACCGGATCAGGACGAGGTGGAGTAACCCCAGATCCACCAGGTTGATTAACCGGATCAGGACGACGTGGAGTTACTTCTTTTACTACCCCAGACCCACCGGATTGATTAACCGATTGACATATGGTCTTAACCAAATTATTTCGTCCGTTTTTACACGTTTTCGTCCGTTTTTACACGTTTTCGTCCGTTTTAACACGTTTTCGTCCGTATTTACACGTTTTCGTCCATATTTACAGGTTTTCGTCCGGATTTACACGTTTTCGTCAGTATTTACACGTTTTCGTCCGTATTTACACGTTTTCGTCCGTTTTTACACGTTTTCATACGTATTTACACGTTTTCGTCCGTTTTTACACGTTTTTGTCAGTATTTACACGTTTTCGTCCGTATTTACACGTTTTCGTTCGTATTTACACGTTTTCGTCCGTTTTTACACATTTTCGTCCGTACTAACACGTTTTCGTCCGTTTTTACACGTTTTCGTCCGTTTTTTACCATTTTTTGTCAGTATTTACACGTTTTCGTCCGTTTTTACACGTTTTTGTCAGTATTTACACGTTTTCGTCCGTATTTACACGTTTTCGTTCGTTTTTTACACGTTTTCGTCCGTATTTACACGTTTTCGTCTGTTTTTACATGTTTTCGTCCGTATTTACACGTTTTCGTCCGTTTTTACACGTTTTCGTCCGTATTTACACGTTTTTGTCAGTATTTACACGTTTTCGTCCGTTTTTACACGTTTTTCTCAGTATTTACACGTTTTCGTCCGTATTTACACGTTTTCGTCTGTATTTACACGTTTTCGTCCGTTTTTTACACTTTTTCATCCGTATTTACACGTTATCGTCCGTATTTACATTTTTTCATCCGTTTTTACACTTTTTCGTCCGTATTTACACGTTTTCCGCCGGTATTTACACGTTTTCGTCCGTTTTTACACGTTTTCATCCGTATTTACACATTATCGTCCGTATTTACACGTTTTCGTCCATTTTTACACGTTTTTCTCAGTATTTACACGTTTTCGTCCGTATTTACACGTTATCGTCCGTATTTACACGTTTTCATCCGTTTTTACACGTTTTCGTATGTATTTACACGTTTTCGTCCGTATTTACACGTTTTCGTCCGTTTTTACAAGTTTTCATCCGTATTTACACGTTATCGTCCGTATTTACACGTTTTCATCCGTTTTTACACGTTTTCGTATGTATTTACACGTTTTCGTCGGTTTTTACACGTTTTCATCCGTATTTACACGTTTTCGTCCGTTTTTACACGTTATCGTCCGTATTTACACGTTTTCATCCGTTTTTACACGTTTTCGTATGTATTTACACGTTTTCTTCGGTTTTTACACGTTTTCATCCGTATTTACACGTTTTCGTCCGTATTTACACGTTTTCATCCGTATTTACACATTATCGTCCGTATTTACACGTTTTCGTCCATTTTTACACGTTTTTCTCAGTATTTACACGTTTTCGTCCGTTTTTACACGTTTTCGTCCGTTTTAAACACGTTTTCGTCCGTATTTACACATTTTCGTCCATATTTACAGGTTTTCGTCCGGATTTACACGTTTTCGTCAGTATTTACACGTTTTCATCCGTATTTACACGTTTTCGTCCGTATTTACATGTTTTCATCCGTTTTTACACGTTTTCATCCGTATTTACACGTTTTCGTCCGTTTTTACACGTTTTTCTCAGTATTTACACGTTTTCGTCCGTATTTACACGTTTTCGTCCGTTTTTACACATTTTCGTCCGTATTTACACGTTTTCGCCGGTATTTACACGTTTTCGTCCGTTTTTACACGTTTTCATCCGTATTTTTAGTACCCCCGTAAGAAAAGTGGCTTTTTTTGGTGCTATTTACACGTTTTCGTGTATGAGTTTATAGTACACACCTAAGTAAGTCATATGTATTGCACATCATACGTTCTTACACGAAAACGTGTAAATACCGGCGAAAACGTGTAAAATGTATGAAACCAATTTTTTAAGTGTATGAGTTTATAGTACACACCTAAGTAAGTCATATGTATTGCACATCATACGTTCTTGCACCAGATGCAATGTCGTATTACACTATCACATAATAAGGAGTGTTATATTATGGCGTATGATAATAAAACCACAACAAATAAGCGTACTATAAAGGTTAATGTTAAAAGACACAGGTGTATCAATCTATGGTACCCAAGTATCAATCTATGGTACCCAAGTATCAACTGTCATATTAACTTATGTTTTAATAATACATTTGCGAATAAGCGTTCTAAATAATTAATGTTTTATGACTTATGTATCAAGTGTCCTATTATGGTGTATTGTAATAAAGCCATAATGAATATGCATCCTTTAAGGGTCCTATTAAGTTTTGTTATAATAAAACTTTTGCAAATAATCGTTTTAAAAAAAATGATGTTATATGACTCAAAAATGAAATGTCCTATTATGGTGTACAATAATAAAACCATTGTACATAAGCGTCCTATAAAGGTTAACGTTATAATACCCACGTGTCAAAGGTCCTATTAAATTTTGCTATAATAAAACTTTTTGTGAATAAGCGTTTTAACTAACTGATGTCTTATGACTCAAAACTCAAGTGTCCTATTATGTCTTATTAGGTTATGTCATAATAGGACATCTAGTGATCAAGTGTCGTATTACACTATCACATAATGGGACACCAACAACTAAATGTCTTATAAAGTAATTTATTAGGATGCATATTTTAAGCGTCCTATTAAGGTTATGTCATAATAGGACATCTAGTGATCAAGTGTCGTATTACACTATCACATAATGGGACACCAACAACTAAATGTCTTATAAAGTAATTTATTAGGATCCATATTTTAAGCGTCCTATTAAGGTTATGTCATAATAGGACATCTAGTGATCAAGTGTCGTATTACACTATCACATAATGGGACACCAACAACTAAATGTCTTATAAAGTAATTTATTAGGATCCATATTTTAAGCGTCCTATTAAGGTATATGATAATAGGACATCTAGTGATCAAGTGTCATATTACACTATCACATAATGGTACACCAACAACTAAATGTCTTATAAAGTAATTTATTAGGATCCATATTTTAAGCGTCCTATTAAGGTATATGATAATAGGACCCCAAATCATCGACCATCCTATTATATAACTTTTTAGGACATTGCCTAAGTAGCAAATATTTAAAAAGGACCCTAAATGCTCATATGTCCTATTAAACAGTTTTTTAGGACTCCATTATCATAGCGTCCCACACAAAGGGTCCTAAAAAGCCACTTTTGTTGTAGTGTAATCACCTCATGAAAAAGGGAATGAAATATAATTCACTCAAATCACTCATTTATTAATTTGGTGGAGTAAATAAGAGAAATCACACTCATTGCTCAGTCATGATCTAAATATTACCATAGGCTTGTACGAGAAACAAAACTTCACCGACATGGCGTGAGCACCAAGCATACATATCAAAGAGGTCTTTATTCGGGTTTTTATCAGGCATGCATTCAAATATCTCATGCAAAACATTATAGATCGCTGGCGTGAATCCTTGATTTACTCAAACAACGGATTGTCACTAAGGAAATACCTTAGATTGCTGGCGCATTATCTAATCACTCAAGAACCGGATGGTCACTAGAACATTTATGCATTTGATATCCTCACTGGGTTAATATATTAGGTGTTGGTAAGGCATGGGATTTAATTTATGAGGTGAAAAAGAATATACAAAATAGTCAAAGTCTACAAACCAAGTGTTGCTAGCTACTTCGAACCACTATCATATAGCTTTAGGAACTCCATACTTGATCGATCGATACAAACTTCATAACGACTTTATTCTTGTCACCTTATAGTTGCGATGACTTATTCTCTTTTCTTTTCTTTTTTCTATTTCTTTTTTTTTGTGAACATAATAAACTTTTCCACGGTCGATATATTTTTTCGACAAACGATCATAATTCCAATAACTTCCATAGAAACATAGAGTTCGCAACTTTATCTGAATTTCAATGATTTCCCACATTCCTCCATCTTGCCATGTAACTAGAAACCAACCAAGACTTGACTATGGGTAAGGCTAGACTAAAAGTGTAAAATGTTTTTGTATTTTTCTAGATTTATCAAAAATGAAAAAGAAAAAGGCGCAGAAGGTGTAACTAGGGGTATCTAGCGTTAAGAACGAACGCTAACAAAGGGGGTTATAATGGTGGTTAACTAACCAATGCGCTAGCTGAAAATATATGAAATGGAAGGCTATTTGTGTTAATTCCTAAAGATTCCTCTTATCACGCATAAATACTTATATCACACAAAAGTGCGATCTCACCGCGGTCTCGTAATGATTTCAAGCACAAGTTCTAGAATAAATAAAATCACCGGCACACTCATAGAAAGATCTAAGCATATAAGATGTATGCTGAATACTAAACAGGCTCAAATCCTCACATATTAGTGGAAGGGTTATAATATGTGCTAGCAAATGTTATCGATCCCAGAATGGATTGCAATATTAATCGGGATACATCTCAATTTTCAAAAATTACAGTTTTTACCAGTGGATTGATCAAGTTATTCTAATATATTAATCCTAAAAGCGTGAAAATAACTAGATCACAAGGGCAAACAAAATTTAAAATTTAGCTCAAAACTTAAAAATGTATCTTACTTTCCTATTCACCCCCCCCCCCCCCACACTTAAGTTAAGCATTGTCCTCAATGTGATAAACGAACTTCAAAGTATGAAAAGAGGGAAATAAGAATTAAACCAATTTTTCTGAGCTGTAGAAATTGAAATTGAACTTCCAGCTGAAACTTCAATTGATTTCCCTCGATCCAAGCGTCCATGCGAAGTAATCATTACCTACAGTAATCTTATACAAAACAAACAAACAAAAAAAAACAATAGTTTTATTAAAACTAGCGTCGCACCCCCACACTTAAGTTCAACCACGAGTTAAAACTTTGGGGTGTGGTCACTTTGAAAATAAAAATAAGATGTAAAAATGGCAAACACACGGGTTGCCTCCAAAGAAGCGCTTGTTTTATTACCGAGTCATCAGCCTGACTCAAACTCCTTTAATCACGTGGTTGCAATCTTTGGTTTCTTCTTCGAAGATTTGAGAACATACACCACGTTTCCTATCACTATTCCCTCTCCAGTTTCATCTATGTCATGTACTTTTACATTTTCCCAAGCTCTAGGAAGTACATCATAGATAAATTCAGCATTTTCCTTGTAGTCGGTCGGGAAAGGCGTCATGAATGTGATAGTTTCATATTCTGATTTAGACGGAATTCCCTCGATAGAAATCTCGTTCATCTACTCCTTATCGTAGTACAACTTAATTCGGTGCCCATTAACAATGAAACTTCCACCATGCTTGTCGTAGATTTCAACATATCCAGATGGAAATCCATGTTTCACTATATATGGTCCGAACCATTTTGGTTTGAGTTTAGGAGCTTTAAACTTGTATTTCATGTTGAAAAGCAGAACTTTGTCTCCGGCTTTGAATTCTTTCTGAATTCTAAGCTTTTTGTCATGATAAACTTTGGTTCTGGCTTTGTAAAGCTTGGAATTCTCATAAGCTTGGAGTCTTAATTCATCGAGTTCATGCAACTGCAAGAATCTCTTCTCTCCAGCTATTTTGAGATCGGGGTCACAGCTTCTGAGTGCCCAGTAGGCGCGATGTTCGATTTCGAACGACAAATGACAAGTTTTTACATACAAAAGTCTGTATGGTGTTGTGCCAATTAGTGTTTTGTAAGCCGTACGAAATGGCCACAGAGCATCATCAAGTTTCCTTGACCAAACGGGAGGATTGTCCTTAACCGTTTTTTCGAGTATTCTTTTTAAGGCTCTGTTGGTGTTTTCAACTTGACCACTGGTCTGTGGATGATATGCTGTAGCGAAACGATGATGAACTCCATATCGTTTCATGATTTTCTCGATTTGTTTATTACAGAAATGGGTTCCTCTATCACTTATCAAAGCTTTAGGAATGCCATAACGAGCGAAAAGCCTTTTGAGAAAATTAACAACAACTCGTGCGTCGTTCGTGGGTAAAGCCTCGGCTTCTGCCCATTTGGAAACGTAATAAATAGCAACGAGAATATATTCGTATTTGTGTGATTTAGGGAATGGTCCCATAAAACCGATTCCCCAAACATCGAATATTTCGGAAACTTGAATGCTTTTTTGTGGCATTTCATCTCTGCGAGAAAGACTACCGGATCTTTGGCAAGCATTGCAATTTTGAACAAGAGTATGCACTTCTTTGAAAATGGTTGGCCAATAAAATCCAGCATCAAAAACTTTTTTAGCTGTAGTGGAAGGACCATAGTGTCCTCCAGTCGGGCCATGATGGCATTCATCAAGAATTTTTCGAGTTTCAGGACCAGAAACACATCTTCTGATCATTCCATCAGGACACATTTTGAAAAGATAAGGATCTTCCCAATAATAATGTTTCAATTCCGAGAAGAATTTACTTCGTTGGGCATGAGTCAACCCTTTTCTGAGTATTTTTCCAATGAAATAATTCGCGTAATCTGCAAACCACGGTATCTCTTGATCATCATTTGTGTCAATCGTCATTAGAGTTTCATCGGGGAAGTAATCATCGATTTCTTCTTCCCTTAATACCTCTAAGTTCGGATTTTCAAGACGTGACAAATGGTCAGCAGCTAGATTCTCTGCTCCTTTCTTATCTTTGATTTCAATATCGAATTCTTGGAGTAGCAAAATCCATCGAATAATACGCGGTTTTGCATCTTGTTTGGTAAACAGATACTTAAGTGCTGAATGATCTGTAAACACGATTGTTTTCGAAAGCACGAGATAAGATCTGAATTTTTTGAAAGCAAAGACTACGGCTAACAATTCATTCTTGTTGATCCTAGTTGAGCTATTGATCTGATTAGTTATCTTAATTAAAACTAAAACAACTAAAGTATAGAAACTGACTTGACTTGAAAACACTATTAAACACAACGCGGAATATTATGTTTAATCTTAAGAAGAACAATGAATGTAACAGTAGAATTCTCACAAAATACTTCAATATATATTAATATACGAATACTCTTAAAGTATTAGGGTTTACAACCTTGAAGTAATCGACTCTATTAATGATATGTATACTCAGACGTATTGTATCATATCATATATATTAACTCTATACCCTAGGACCTCCTTTTATAGACTAAGGAGTCCTAGTCGGTTTACAATAACTTTTTTTACAAGATAAATCTTTTAGAATCTATTCTAAACTTATCTAACCGACTATACAATATTATCACATAAGCAGTAGTATCCATTACTCTAGCAGCAGTTACTTTTGCTCCAGTAGTAGTATTCTTCCAGCAGTAGAATCTCCAAAACTAGCAGTAGTATAGAATACACTAGCAGTAGTATGGAATACACCAGCAGTAGTATGACACTTAGAATATTTTCCTTTATACACTTTGAGCAGTTGTATCATCCAGAGCAGCAGCATCTCTAAACCCAACAATCCTCCCCTAAACTTGATATTTTCCTCCAAAATCATCAAGTTTCCAGTTTAACTTTGACCTTCACCAGGAGGATGCTTATAAACACTAAATTCTTTTTATTCTTTAGGCTTGAGCACTCTTTCATACTTATTCAATAACTGATATGCTTGATCATCAGACGAATAATCCTTTTGCAATTGCAGTTTGATTTCCCCTTTTACCATCTGCATAACTATTCCCTTGTAGTATGATAGAGGATAATCCTTTTCCACAAGCATATAAAGAATCAAAGGCCCAGCAGACAAAACATGAACACCACAACTCTGAAATAATTTCTATCTTAGAACTTTGCAGTGTTGAAGTTCTCTCCACTCTGCATCTTCAGAAGTTGGTTCAAACATTAACTTCAGAGAGTTCCACATTACTTTGTCATGCATCTCCTTTGGATAATCTTTTCCAAACTTAGTATCACCAAATTTTTCTTTAGTCATCCTCCAGAGTGTTTCAACATCCTCTCTATCAAAATAGTAAAGCATTTGTTGAAGCTTGAGAAACCTATAGTTTTTACCATCTGTTCTTTTCACATCCCAGTATGCTTCACTACCATCATGAACACCAGAAGATATATGAATGATTGGATGTTTGATACCAACAGGAATAACATCAACAACTTCAGGTTCACTCATCTTTGTAACCATTGTGAGATTCTGCATTTGTTCCTTTTTATGTTCACTTGGTATATGGTCATCTTCATCTGTGTGCTCTGTCTCATGCTCTGACTCATCTGCCTGCTCAACTGCTTTGGACTTCACTGCTTTTCTTTTCTTTCTACCAAAAGTAATAAACACACTTCCAGCTCTCTTTACTCCTGAGATAGAAATTTCATACTTCTCTTTCACCTCTTCCTTCTTTTCTTCCTGCTCTTCCACCACCTTTTCTTCAGAATCCATGGGTACAAAAGTTTCAATTTCATGTTTGGCTCTCTCATACATCTTCAAAATCTCATCATCAGAATAATGTTTGAGCTGAACAAGTTTGTAACCCTTCATGTTTTTCAGATATCTTTCATAGACATCTCTTCTTTGTTTGGCAGTTGGTGGTTTGAGCAACTTCCTCTTGAGTCTCTGTTGAAGATACACTTTCTTTCTTTCTTCTCTGAACTTCTTTAACCATTCAGTTCTTTCTTTAATTGTTTGTGTATTTTCCTCTTTCTCTTCCTCCTTAATAATCTTGAGAAGCTCAATATCTGCATCACACTTTATCCTTTCCTCATCCCAAGCATCAAGTACAGCCTTTGTCTTTGCTTCATCTTCAGCATGCTTTCTTTGTTGTTCAAGAACTGCTTCATTTTCTTCTTCATATTCAGCAGCTAACTTTCTTGCAGCTTCTTCATTGAAAGCAATCTGCTTCTCTTTAGGCCAATACTCAAAAGGTATTTCAGGCTCTTCAATCATTTTGCCTTTGCCTTTGCCTTTGCCTTTGTCTTCTTGTTGAATAACCTTCTTGGGTGTTGAGGAAGGCTCTCTTATCACAACACCTTTGACCGGTGCTTTTAATGATTTTGTAAGTTGTGGTGGTGGTGTTGCTTGTGGTATTGATGAGGGTTGGTGTATTGTTTGTGTTGGTTTTGTAGACTTTAGTTGAAGCATTGCTTGAGCCATAACCACATCATCATCCATAATATAAGTACCCTTAGTAGCAGAAACTTGTACCTCAGCAGTAGTATGATGATCACTAGCAGTAGTATGTTGATCACTAGTAGTAGAATCTACCTTATCTACTTTTTCACTACTACCAGTAGCAGAACAACCTTCAACTATCTGCTCTTGAGTTACTGCTTCTAAAACCACTTCATTACCCTCTTTGTCTGCAACCACAAACTCTGCAACATTATCACCACTATCTGCATCCATATCCATACCCATATCCACAGTAGCACTTTCAACATCTGTAGCCTGAGCCTCCCCTGAATCTTTGGTCTCATTCCTCCCCTGTTTGGGAGCATTCTCCAAACCAGTTGACTTAGAACTAAACCTTTGTGATGTGCCAACCTTCTCCAATCTTTTGAACTTTGTAGTTGTTCTTGGCCTCTTTTCAGCTTCCAATTTCTTAACTCTTAGCTCTAACTTCTTGATTTCTCCACCTTGAGTTGCTGTAAGTTGTTGTAGGCCAAGAACTTGCGACTCCAGTTTGGTACATTTGGCCATCAATACCTTAACAAGTTCCATACTATCCTCACCACTTCGGCTTGTGTTACCTAGCCCGATAGGTGAATCCTTGGAAATGTCAGTTTGTACAAAAGCATCCGTCAATTCATTTGGTGTTACATTTCTATCCTCATCACTTCGGGATGTATTACCTTCCCTGAGAGGTGAATCAATGGATGTAAACTCAGTATCAAACCTAGTTTGATCATCTGAGCCCCCTAAATTTGCCATTTGGCTGGGGTTTCCATCACCTGCATCAAGTTCTTGTGAACCTGAGGCATTAGATGTTGCCTTGGTTGGGGTCTTATTGATGTTACCCCTTTCCTGTGCTACTTCTAAGCTAGTCACAGTAGTGGCAGCCCCTTCCAACATGTCACTCACCACACCAGTGATAGCCTCATCTGCTACAACCATCATAACACTAGCCTGAGGTTGCTCAGTGTTCTCAATTTGTGAATCCCTAGGGGTTTGGGTCTTTTCTGGTTGTGAAGATGATGTATCCAAAATGGGTGTGTGTTGGGTAGCAGTTGTGATTTCTGCTCCTTCACCCTGATTTTGAGGCAATGACAACATATATGGAAATAATGGTGTCACTGTCCCAGAAAAATCTTTACCAATCTTTTTCAAATAAGAAAACATTTTCTTTTGTAGCTCAGGGCAAACAAATTTTCTATTATGAACCTTTTTGTTTGAAAGTTGTTTGTTCATAATAAGTTGCAGAAACCTTGGATAAATGTAATAACTTCCTTTTACATTCTTTTTCAAACCATCCATTATCATATTTGAAAAATTAAAAGGTTGTCCTTTAGCCAGACAAATCATAGCAGAAGCCTGAGTTGTACTGAATTCATTCCAACCTGAAGTTTTAGGACTTAGGCAATGAAGGATGGTATGAATCAAAAACTTCCATTGAGGACAGAGAAGACCTTTATAAAATTTTAAACCTTCAACTTTCTTCTCTTACCCCATGTTTTTAAGTTCTTCAAAAATGATAGAATTTTCAAGACATCCTATTTCCTCATCATTTGCAAAGTGAAGAGCTTCTCTCACAGATGATTCAGAAATAAGTATCTTGTGGCCATCTACCTTAGCCTTTAACTATTCTTCCCCATTTGTAGTTATGGTCTTGACAGTAGACCAAAACTGTTCAATGTGGGAAACAAATATAGTAGGGTTTGCTGTTAATGCATACTTTATATGAGTAGCATTAAGAAAATCAATTACCTCAGCAAATCCATCAGCTTCGTTAGGCTTTTGAAGAAAAGCGATTTGATTGTGACTATCAAAAAATGTTCTCGTCGACATTGTAAATTAGAGTTTGATTTGGGGGTTTTAAAATTGGATGTTGAAAATCGAATTAGGGTTTGATTTTGAATGAACTATGAGCGCATAAAACCAATTATTAGATCCAATTAGGTTTTTAAACCTTTTGGTGAAGAAGTTACATAATCATCCCTGCACTTACAAAACAAGCAGTAGAACCCAGCAGTAGAAAGTTTAGCTTAGCAGCAGAAACTTTGTATCTAGCAGTAGAAACTCTGCTGAACTCTTCAAACACCTTTTTCTCATCAATTAAGCATTCCCCTTTGACTTATCCTGCAAAAGATTAGTCCAAAACCACAAAAACACAAGAAATAGTATGCCATAATAATCACAATTCACAGTTATACTTAGCAGTAGTATAAGCAACTAGTAGCAGAACTAAATATAACTAGCAACACTATCCTTAGCAAACAGCAGAAACAACTTTTTGACCTAATAACAGTACAAATCCTTACAAGACTTTACAAAAACATAAAGAGATAAGTTTTTCAAAGATTAATCATTCCAATACTAGGAATTAAGAATTGAAATCTACCCACATCAAACATTTTTGTGAGCAAATCTGCAACATTGTTGTTAGTATGGATTTTAACAATTTGAATTAACTTTTTCTCATAGCAATCTCTTATAAAATGATGTCTTATCTCAATATGTTTTGTTTTAGAATGAAAAACTGGATTTCTAATAATGCACATTGTACTGTTATTATCAATATAAATTTTGGTGTGCATAAAATTGTACCCATAGTCCAGCAATTGATTCTGAATCCAAAGCACTTGACCACAGCAACTTGAAGCAGCTACATACTCAGCTTCAGTTGTAGAATTAGCCACCACATTCTGTTTCTTGCACTGCCATGAAATCAACCTATGTCCAAGATATTGACATCCTCCAGTTGTTGATTTTCTATCCAAACATGCTCCAGCATAATCACTATCTGAGTATGCCACCAGATCAAAAGGTGAATCTTTTGGATACCAAAGGACCAACCTAGGTTGACTCCTTAAGTACCTAAAAATTCTCTTCACTGCATTTAAGTGTGAAATTCTATGGGAAACTTGAAATCTGGCACATGCACACACATCAAACATAACATCTGGCCTTGAAGCAGTAAGATACATCAATGAATCAATCATTGATCTATACAAATGTACATCAAATTCTTCACCATCTTCATCTTTGACCAGAGGTTTGTTGGACTCCATGGTTGTCTTTGCAGGCTTCACATCAGAAAAACCAAACTTCTTCAAGATATCAGTCACATACTTATCTTGACTGATAAATATACCATCATCTTTTTGTTTGACTTGAAGCCATAAAAAGAATGTGAGTTCTCCCATTGAACTCATCTGAAATCTATCATGCATTAGCTTTTAAAATTCAACACAGAGTACTTTGTTTGTTGAACCAAAGATGATATCATCAACATAAACTTGAACCAAAAAGATGTCATCTTTGTTCTTCTTGATAAACAAAGTCTTATCAATCTTCCCTCTACTGAAACCATTATTCAGCAGGTAGTTTGACAATGTGTCATACCAAGCTCTAGGAGCTTGATGAAGACCATAAAGTGCTTTGTCCACCTTGTAAACTCTGTCAGGAAAATCAGGGTCTTCAAATCCAGGTGGTTGCATGACATACACTTCCTCATCAATTGTGCCATACAGAAAAGCACTCTTCAAATCCATTTGATACATAGCAAAGTATTTATATGAAGCAAAAGCCAAGAACAATCTAATAGCCTCAATTCTTGCAACAGGAGCAAATACTTCATCATAATCAATACCTTCTTCTTGAGTGTATCCTTGTGCAACTAATCTTTCCTTGTTTCTGATCACAATGCCTCTTTCATCTCTTTTACATCTAAAAACCCATTTTGTTCCAATTGCCTTCTTTCCATTAGGCAAATCAACCAAGGTCCAAACTTCTTGAAGCTTAAACTACAACAACTCTTCTTGCATAGCCTCCACCCAACTTGGATCTTGCAATGCTTTATAAGCATTCTTGGGTTCCAATTGTGACAGAAAACAAGCAAACATGCAATTCTGAAGGTCTTTGTGGCTGTTTCTTTGATGAAGAGATTGAGAAAATAAACCTTGATTAAACAAATCTCTCAATCCTTTTGATTTACTTCTTGTTTGAACAGCAGATTGAACATCTCCTATGATCTGCTCTTTTGGATGATCTTTGTGAACTCTGGTGGTTGGAATAGGACTGACATAGTAAGAATCCTCCATATTGTGAATGTCAGCCTCTGCACCAAACCCATCCAAAGCTTCATCATCAGTATCTTCATAGATATTAGCCAAACCAGGCATATTAGGATCATCAGGATAGTTATCATCAGCAAAAGATCTTCCATCTTTGTCAACAGCAGGAAATTTTGGTGTAGCAGTAGAAACACCAAGCTTAGCAGTAGTAACTTTTGGCTTAGTAGTAGTTTCTTTTGGATTAGCAGTAGAAACTGAGTTACTACTGCCAGAGTTATTTCCTTCTTTTTCAACATTTGCTGATTCATTATTCTGCACTACATCAACAGATTGTGGTTCATCATTAACCACTTTTTCAACATCAGAGGGTTTAGCACCACCCTCTTCATCTTCTTTTGGGTTTTCAAGATCATCATCTTCTTGTGAACTCTTATTCTCCTTTTCTGAGAATGGAAAAGTTGGACCAAGCTTCCATTTTTCAAGCAAAACAAACTCCTTTGCAGATTTAGTCACCTTAGCTTGTGTACCTGCATTAGAATCAACTTTTGTACCTGCAATCACTAGCTCATAATTCATGGTTTTGGTTAGCAAATCAATATTAAACAACCAGTCTGGTCCTCTTCCTGCAACATTAGGTGTATTTTCACTAAACCTAACATGCAAGTTTTCTTCCACATGCCTAGTTCTTTTATTGAATACCCTAAATGCTCTACTATTAAGGGAGTATCCAACAAAGTATCCTTCATCATCCTTCTCATCAAACTTGCCTAGGTGATCAATGGTATTTAAAATAGTAACAGGACACCCAAATGGTCTTAAAAAGTCTATCATAGGCTTTCTACCATGTAACAGTTCATAGGGGGTCTTGTTGGGAATTATAATTTGATGATTACAAAACTACAAGGGCCAAATGTGACAAAGAGAGAAAGTTTCAAGAAAAAGAATATGCAGGAAATCAATTAGCATTATTGTAGGGATTTGCATATATTCGGTATTATCTCTTTGTAAACCCTAGCATTCTCTAGTTTATAAAGAGATGCAGGGTACGTATTTTAGAACATAGAATAGAGTCGATCTCCCAATGAGAGTCGATTAGTAACGTGTTCTTGTACACGTTAATTAGTAGTAGTAGTTAGTTTATAAATTATTATAAATGTTATTATAATAGACCTGTTATCATTAGTTAGTTATTAATTCCAACATTGTTGTATATCATTATTCTTGTCGTTCTTAAATTTTTCTCCTATTTGTACAAACAATGATTTATTGTAAAAAATAGTGGGTAATAGATCAGTAACACTTGTTTCTAGCGTCTTAATCTACTTTCCTCTCCTATTTTAGTAACAAACAGCAATACTGTCTCAACTCCAAAAACTAGTTATTAATTATTTAAATCAGTCCATGTACATTTTACCTTTAACTTTTTGATATTAGTTTTTCTCTCTGTTAAAGCCTTAGTTTCATAGGTTTCTTAGGCAAAACAAAACTAGTCTCTAATACTTTTTCACGACAAACTAGGTTCATCTCTATTCTAACTATTCCAGTTGGTCAATTAATCCATTAACATTTTTGATTTATTAGTTTCTAGCTTTGTTACAAAAGCCTTAAGATTGTGTTTCCCTTTTCTGAAGAAAACCCAAGTGATACTAAATATCTTGACAAAATACATTTTTAAATTGGGTTATAAACCTCACTTTACAAGTGTTTTCCCTCTAACAAGTTTCGTTTCTTTTAGTAAATTTAAGGTTCATAGTTTTGAAATAAATGACCAAGTCTTCTATGCCAAAGTTTGTATTCATCATTAGTGGCCTTTGCAAACAGACAAGTTAAAGCTCTTTTGGGAACTATGTTCTTTATGTCAACACTGTATATGTTGTCTGTTCTAGGAATTTTAAGTTGCACAAATTTATCATCAGGCAACTTAAAATTTTGAGATAAGACAAGACATTCAGTGTCTGTAAAAAGAACAAAGTTCTTTTTGTCACACATTTGTGAGACACTAAAGAGGTTGAACTTAAGCCCTTCTGCAAGGTACACTTTTTCAAAATCCAAGTTTCCTGTTCTTATAGTACCTCTACCAATGATTTTCCCTCCTTTAGGATCATTCCCAAAAGCAACATATCCACCATCAAAAGCTTCAAAATCTTCAAGGTTGCTTTGGTCTCCAGTCATGTGCCCTGAGCAACCACTATCAAATATGCATTTGTCTTTCAATTCATCCTGTAGATTGCCCTGCACATAAAATAGGAAAATCAGTCTCTTTTGGGGACCCAAGCCATCACTGACTTGGATCTGCCTTATGCATCAACATAGTCAAATTACTTTAAGTCCATTGATGCACTGCTGTTTCTGGAAACATGATCTAAAACCTTTATTTTTGGTTTCCAGACCCAGCAAGCTGAGGACTTTATAGCATAAAAATGGTTGCCTATAACAGTGTCTGTTATCACTTTTGGCTCAGCAGTAGAAACTACTGCTTTTGCCTTAGCAGCACAAACATCTATATCATTTTGAAAAGGCCTTTTTGGTGGAGCATTAGTAATTGACCTAGTTACACCAGATCTCATCAATACTGCCTTTGGAACCATGTTTTTATTAGCATGAGGGTGAGACTTTTTAGAAAAGTTTTTGTGGTTCACCCTTCTGTTTTGATTCCAAACAGGTTTTTGGTAGTAAAAACATTTTTCTTGTAAGTGCTCAAAACTACCACAATTATAACATGCCTTTTTAACTAACTAAAAATCACTTCCTAACTTTTGAGAAATTAGGTTATTCCAGTTTCTTTGATTACCTCTAGGCCTGTTATTAAACCTTCTAGCATGCTCTCTAGGTTCTTAATTATATTCAACCACTTTTCTAGAGATCCTATTACCTAACACAGGTTTCACAAACTTAACCTGTTTAACCTTTGTTTCAACTGTTTTAGGAATTTCTTCCTTTTTATCCATTTGTGTTGACTCAACCTGTTCCTCATCACTATCTGACATCCAATCTTCAATAATTGGTGCATCAGAATTCTTCTCATTTACCTTAGGTTTTTCATTACTAGCCTCACTAGTTTCACCTACAGGTTTGCTATCAAGTTCACTTATAAATGAAAACTGTTTACCAATTGGTGCAAAAGCACTCTTAACTGGAGGAGCCATCTCATTATAACCTATTCCACTACTTCTCCTCATTAAGTGACTCTCAATAGACTTATTTACAATATCAGATGCAAACTTTTGTTTCTCAACTCTAACCACATGTTTTTCCTTTTCAGCCAAAGCTACATCGTTTTCCTCTTTAGCTTCTTCTAACTTTTTATTAAGCATATTTATCTCACAGTTTTTAAGAAAAAGCTCCTTTTCTAGTATATTAATTTTATCAACATACTCAATCTCATTCTGTTTAAGGAATTCAAGTATTTGCTCTACATTTTTTATGCCAACTTTATAACCTAAGTTATCAAGTTTTAGATTTTCAACTTCTAATCTTAGACTCTCATTCCTAGATTTAAGCTCTTCAACAGTATCTAAACAAGATTTAAATGAACAACTAGAATCATTAGATACCTTAGAGTCAGAACCAGATGATGAAGAAGCATAAGCCATAAGAGCAAAGTTGTGTCCTTTGGATCCTTCTTCTGTCATTAAAACAAAGTTGGGTCCTTCTTCTATCTGATCACTCCAATCATAATCACCTAGACCATCACAAGACACCAAAGCTGTAGTAGTCTTGGTCTCTTTAGTAGCCTTCCTTGAACTTTCTCCATTCTTTTTAGGTGCCCTACATTCCCTTGCAAAGTGACCTTTCCTGTTACAGTTGTAACACTCAATTTTGGACTTATCAAACCCTATGTTGTTTTGTCCCTTAAACTTGAGCTCCCTTCCTGTCTTTTTCAAAAACCTTCTGGCCCTCATGGTCAGCATAGCCATCTGCCACTTCAAATCAATTTCCTCAAGATCATCAGGATCAATATGTTCCAAATCCTGATTCAAAACTTGAGTACTGGTGGTAAGATCAGCTAAGAAGGCACAAATAGCAGCATCACTAATGTTGTCACTGTTTGTAGAACCAACAGTAGAAACATTAGTGCTAGCAGTAGAAACTCCATAAGCAGCAGTAGAAAGAGTTTCCTGAGAATTTCTAGAACTTTTGTTGTTGGAGGACACAAAAGCTATGTTTTGTGCAGCAGAGGATGAATTAGATGACCCTTTCACTTCAGATTCATAAACTTTCAAGTTGTTGTAAAGGTTATCTAAACTCATCTTATCAAAGTCAGCTTTGTTTCTCCAAACCACAGTGTGCATACTCCATTCTGGTGCCAAACTTCTGAGAAACTTGAGATTGATATCTTCTTGAGGAAGTTTAACCTGCACCAGCCCTAGATGACTTACAAGTTTTTGAAGTCTGTTATAAATACCATCAAGATTTTCTCCACTTAAGGCAGTGAAGTTCTCAGATTGATGCTTCAGAAGATTCTTCCTTGACTTTCTAGTAGCTTCATTCCTACCAAATCTTTGCTCAATAGCCTCCATTAGAGACTTGGCAGTATCAATAAGACTAAAGTCCAATTGATACTCATTAGGTATTCCCATCATGAGAATACTGTGAGCCTTGATCTCCAACTTTCTTTGAGCCTTGTCATCAGTAGATCTAATGGGTACAGGTTTCCCATCAGCACCTGTTGTTGGTAAAGAATCACCATTCAGAATGACATCCCACATAGCATAGTCAATCATCCTGATGTATTGCATCATCCTCATCTTCCAGATCTCATACTCTCCAGGCTTAAGCATAGGCACTTTTGATGCAGTAATCATGTGAGTTTCGTCTGCCATGTCTTTAGTAGATGTTTGAACAGATCTGAGTTAACACAAGTTCTTCTTGATCACAGCTTCTAGATCACAAGCTCTGATACCACTTGTTGATCCCAGTTGAGCTATTGATCTGATTAGTTATCTTAGTTAAAACTAAAACAACTAAAGTATAGAAAATGACTTGACTTGAAAACACTATTAAACACAACGCGGAATATTATGTTTAATCTTAAGAAGAACAATGAATGTAACAGTAGAATTCTCACAAAATACTTCAATATATATTAATATACGAATACTCTTAAAGTATTAGGTTTTACAACCTTGAAGTAATCGACTCTATTAATGATATGTATACTTAGACGTATTGTATCATATCATATATATTAACTCTATGCCCTAGGACCTCCTTTTATAGACTAAGGAGTCCTAGTCGGTTTACAATAACTTTTTTTACAAGATAAATCTTTTAGAATCTATTCTAAACTTATCTAACTGACTATACAATATTATCACATAAGTAGTAGTATCCATTACTCTAGCAGCAGTTACTTTTGCTCCAGCAGTAGTATTCTTCCAGCAGTAGAATCTCCAAAACTAGCACTAGTATAGAATACACTAGCAGTAGTATGGAATACACCAGTAGTAGTATGACACTTAGAATATTTTCCTTTATACACTTTGAGCAGTTGTATCATCCAGAGCAGCAGCATCTCTAAACCCAACACTTCTCTGTAACGGTGTAATTCTGTTGTGCATTGTTAAGTGTTTTGCTGGCAAAATAAATAGGACGAAAATGCTTTCCTTCTCGTTGTCCTAATACAGCTCCAACAACGAAATCACTTGCATCGCACATGAGCTCGAATGGTAGTGACCAATTAGGCGAAACCATAATAGGTGCACTAGTCAGTTGCGTTTTCAAAGTTTCGAAAGCCTTAATGCAATCCGCATTAAAGTCAAAAACAGAATCTTTTTCAAGAAGTTTTGTCATTGGACGAGATATTTTGGAAAAGTCTTTGATAAAATGGCGGTAAAAACCGGAATGTCCTAGAAAACTTCTAATGGGTTTGACGTTGGTTGGAGGTGGTAATTTTGTGATAACATCGATTTTTGCTTTATCTACCTCCATTCCTGCACTGGAAATTTTGTGACCAAGCACAATTCCTTTAGTCACCATGAAGTGACATTTTTCCCAGTTAAGAACAAGATGTGCAGCTTCACATCTCTCGAGCATCTTATCGAGATTAGAAAGACAAGCCTCAAACGAATCTCCAAAAACCGAAAAATCATCCATGAAAACTTCCATGGAGGTTTCAAGCATGTCTTGAACTATTGCAATCATACACCTTTGAAAAGTTGCAGGTGCATTGAAAAGACCAAAAGGCATACGCCGGTTGTAACACCCCCAAAATACCACAGCGGAAGATTATGTCACTGGGGTGCTACTTCATAATACAAAGTACAAGTTATAGAAAACGACCTCTAAATGAGACGTTTTGAAGAGTTTCCATTCGATTAATGAAATCAGAGTTACAAACTTGAGGTCCCAATGTGTAATATATAAATGTTTACAAAATGTTTCGAATGGTAAATGACAAAAGCATAAGTCTTCAAACTACGTCGTGCGACTCTATGATATGTCCACATGCATGCCATGAAGTGAACGCCTTAGTATCCTGAAAATACATTGCTAAAACGGTCAACAATAATGTTGGTGAGAATCATAGGTTTATGTAAAAGTTCTGTACGGCTACCACAAGTTAAGTTATGTATGACAAAAATGCCACATGAAAATGATACAATTGCTATAAGCTCATGACCCCGAAGCTATACTGATTATGATGTTCGCCCCAACAGAGTGTTTGCCAAACAACTCAAATTCTGATATTAAATGAAATGCATCCGTTTGACCTGGTTGGATCTACCAACCCGGATGGAGGAGTCACCCTCAATAGATCTATTCACTCACTCTCGCTTACTCCGTAATTAACGGTTCATGATAAAGGAATGGGGACATTAACATGGCAATGCGGTAACTTAAGCAATGTAAATGAATTTAATATACTTGGGCCCGTAATAAAATGATATGCAATGTATTCTCCCCCGTAGGTTTGAAATGAAATATTAACTTGAAAAACGGGGCTATGAAAACTCACTTTGAGCTAATGATATCAAAACGTATAACGGAATCGATGGATAAGCCGGGGAACCTCTACGCGCAACCTATAATATGATATCGTGTCTTAGGTTCTAAAATGACGAAGTGAATATATAAATATGCCTTATATAGTTATTACATTAATTATGCTTGGATGTTCAACGTTCGTAAGTATAAGTGGTCAAGTATTAATATTCGTCACGTTACGGGTTTCTAGTTATTTTAGTATTTCCGACTTAATTTACACGTCATTTCTAAACCGTAAATGATCACGACTCAGTTTTTACGTCCTCGGAAAGGTAATTGAATGTACTAAATAGATTAGTGGGTCCCAATACCCTAGAATTTATTTAACCAGCGTCAAATTACTAATTTACCCTTAGATGTATGAGCTGTTTGTTACAGCAGCTTTTAGTCTCACGGAGATGGCCATAAGTTGGTCTATACGACTCCGTTTTATGCCCGGTTTTCGGCCACGTTTAAGTTAGGATGTTAGCTACAACTTTTATGCTTTAATAAATAGGGGGTTCTAGTCAAGTTTTATGAGTTTTACCCGTTTAGAATCTGTTACTCAGTTTTTGACACGTTTTGCCGTTTTGGCTCTAGTTTATTCATACGGATGAGTTACGGGGTGAACCAAGCGGTAAAATGACCACAAGACAAAGAGCTAACTCCCTATGTTTTCAACTAAGCTTATTAGTCCACGTATGTTTCCCAGAAATTCCATTTATACCCCCTGTCCAGAAACTGTTTTGCAATATAAGTTCTTTCGACGGTTTCTAGTGTTTAGTCCAATTATCCAAGCACAATCAAGTATAATAAGCATATAAAACATATTACATACATGAAATATTAGTGTTTACAGGAATCAAATGAGAATATAGGGGTTTGCTTACAATCCTTGTGATGAAATAATCAAGAACCATGAACTAAGAACACTAACTTCTAAACCCTTTCAACCAAAGTCCCTAGCTTCCAATCTTTTATCCATCTTGCTAACCCTTCTTAGACATGAGCTAATCTTCCAAGAACACTTCTAACTCAGCCCCTAATCACCTTGTATAACTCTTAATCCAACCATAGAATCACCAAAGAAACTTAAGATTCATGTATAGAACACTAAGGCCTTGAACTTTGTAGTGTATTTTGTAGCTTGAAGATCAATGGATGAAGGTGTTTTTGTTTGAATGAATTCAGCAATGGAGGAGAGGAAATGAGATGAGATGAAGTTTCTTGGTGAATAATGAGGAGGTTAGTGTGTTAGAGGTTATGTAAGACTTTGCTTGCTATATGTAAGAGTTATCTAGTTTTTTTCTAAGACTTAGTGTTGAAGAAATCTACATGTGTCCTATGATTAACATATATTTCGAACAAAGTCTGAAAATGAGGAGGTGATGAGGTTATTTGTGATGTTTAGATATTATCTTGTGTTTACGGAGTGAGTTTTGATCCCGTTAATCGCTAACTGTAAGTCGTAAAGTCACGAAACTTAAAACCGGGTATCCTAAAAATATAAAACTTATAAATATGTTAAAACTTATCAATATACTCTATATTAACATATTAAATGAGTGATAAGTTCTATCAGGTTTCTTAAACGCTGTTAAAACTGGAAACGCGAGTCTAAAACGCGTAAATCGCGTAAAACACAGAACTGGAAAACGTAAAATTCCAAAAATTGTGGAATTGTCCTAAAATGCGAGAAATATATATTTCTATTTTTTATAATGTTTTATGGACATATCGGGATGCCTAAAGTCGTGAATACCTAGAAACGTAGGCTTAAATCACGTAAAACGCGTAAAACGCAAAACCGAAAAATGTAAAAATCAAAACTTGTGGAAATGTCATACGATGTGAAAAACATATATTTCTCTTATTTGTAATGTTTTAAGGACATATCGGGATGCCTAAATGTCGTTTAAACCTAAACGTAAAATTAAGACACTGTTTCGTGAAACTTGCAAAAATGATCCGACGAGTGCCAAACTCTCGGGTTATCATGAAAATAGGTTAACTTATGAGAATGTGAAATAAAAATTTTGTGAGTGAATAGTAAAAATGAATAGTAATTTTTAGGAAAAAGTTTGAGTTTTAATACTGACCCAAAATATGATGAATAGTACAAATGAATAGTGAAATCCTGAGGATAAATAGTAACTCGAAAATGCAAATTGTTATAGTACCTACCCCTTAAGGGAACTTCGTGTTGATGTTAACTACTTAAGTGTGTGTCTAAGAAAATGTGTCAAAGCTTATGTATCTGGGTTCCTTATCCAACTAGGTACGTTCTTGTAACTATCGTGACTATTGTTCATTCTAAATACGTACTCTATTATGGCTAGGTTTGATGAGGCAAACTTTCCCATTCTCGAGCATAACCCTCAAAAGACCTTTAGGTAACCAATTTTTACTTAATCCCATAACTCATCAGACAAGAACTGTCATGCGATTAGGCTAAATCAGTTTAAGTAACAACTTGACTCTTAGCTTGATTTTCGCAACTCATCAGACAAGAACTGTCACTAGAATCAAGCTAGGAATCAATCTGTTAGAAAGATAGGATTCAACATCCTTGAAAAAGGTCTTTTGAAGATTTGGCTCGATTATGGAATTGCTTACACATATGAGACTACTACTCCCTTCAATGCATGATTCTTCCTGAATTAGACATAGGTGATCAGGCTATGTATAATTTAGGAGTAATGCAATGCTTGGACTAATCGACTCATATGATGTTCGGTGTTTCAGTCAGTTCATAGAAATTTCCCTTAGGTGCTAAAATTACGAAAAAGTCTAAAGTGTGCAAGGCGATAGGGAGGAAGGTATCAGCGTATAAAGCAATTATAGTCTAGGCTCTTAAATGCAACCTAGTTCTCTATAACCAATGCTCTGATACCAATCTGTAACACCCCCAAAATACCGTAGCGAAAGATTGTGTCACTGGGGTGCTACTTCATAATACAAAGTACAAGTTATAGAAAACGACCTCTAAATGAGACGTTTTGAAGAGTTTTCATTCGATTAATGAAATCAGAGTTACAAACTTGAGGTCCCAATATGTAATATATAAATGTTTACCAAATGTTTCGAATGGTAAATGACAAAAGCATAAGTCTTCAAAATACGTCGTGCGACTCTATGATATGTCCACATGCATGCCATGAAGTGAAAGCCTTAGTTTCCTGAAAATACATTGCTAAAACGGTCAACAATAATGTTGGTGAGAATCATAGGTTTATGTAAAAGTTCTGTACGGCTACCACATGTATAAGTTATGTATGACAAAAATGCCACATGAAAATGATACAATTGCTATAAGCTCATGACCCCGAAGCTAGACTGATTATGATGTTCGCCCCAACAGAGTGTTTGCCAAACAACTCAAATTCTGATATTAAATGAAATGCATCCGTTTGACCTGGTTGGATCTACCAACCCGGATGGAGGAGTCACCCTCAATAGATCTATTCACTCACTCTCGCTTACTCCGTAATTAACGGTTCATGATAAAGGAATGGGGACATTAACATGGCAATGCGGTAACTTAAGCAATGTAAATGAATTTAATATACTTGGGCCCGTAATAAAATGATATGCAATGTATTCTCCCCTGTAGGTTTGAAATGAAATATTAACTTGAAAAACGGGCTATGAAAACTCACTTTGAGCTAATGATATCAAAACGTATAACGGAATCGATGGATAAGCCGGGGAAACCTCTACGCGCAACCTAGAATATGATATCGTGTCTTAGGTTCTAAAACGATGAAGTGAATATATAAATATGCCTTATATAGTTATTACATTAATTATGCTTGGATGTTCAACGTTCGTAAGTATAAGTGGTCAAGTATTAATATTCGTCAGGTTACGGGTTTCTAGTTATTTTAGTATTTCCGACTTAATTTACACGTCATTTCTAAACCGTAAATGATCACGACTCAGTTTTTACGTCCTCGGAAAGGTAATTGAATGTACTAAATAGATTAGTGGGTCCCAATACCCCAGAATTTATTTAACTAGTGTCAAATGACTAATTTACCCTTAGATGTATGAGCTGTTTGTTACAACAGCTTTTAGTCTCACGGACATGGCCATAAGTTGGTCTATACGACTCCGTTTTATGCCCGGTTTTCGGCCACGTTTAAGTTAGGATGTTAGATACAACTTTTATGCTTTAATTAATAGGGGGTTCTAGTCAAGTTTTATGAGTTTTACCCATTTAGAATCTGTTACTCAGTTTTTGACACGTTTTGCCGTTTTGGCTCTAGTTTATTCATACGGAGGAGTTACGGGGTGAACCAAGCGGCAAAATGACCACAAGACAAAGATCTAACTCTCTATGTTTTCACCTAAGCTTATAAGTCCACGTATGTTTCCCAGAAATTCCATTTATACCCCCTGTCCAGAAACTGTTTTGCAATATAAGTTCTTGCGACGGTTTCTAGTGTTTTAGTCCAATTATCCAAGCACAATCAAGTATAATAAGCATATAAAACATATTACATACATGAAATATTAGTGTTTACAGGAATCAAATGAGAATATAGGGGTTTGCTTACAATCCTTGTGATGAAATAATCAAGAACCATGAACTAAGAACACTAACTTCTAAACCCTTTCAACCAAAGTCCCTAGCTTCCAATCTTTTATCCATCTTGCTAACCCTTCTTATACATGAGCTAATCTTCCAAGAACACTTCTAACTCAGCCCCTAATCACCTTGTATAACTCTTAATCAAAACATAGAATCACCAAATAAACTTAAGATTCATGTATAGAACACTAAGGCCTTGAACTTTGTAGTGTATTTTGTAGCTTGAAGATCAATGGATGAAGGTGTTTTTGTTTGAATGAATTCAGCAATGGAGGAGAGGAAATGAGATGAGATGAAGTTTCTTGGTGAATAATGAGGAGGTTAGTGTGTTAGAGGTTATGTAAGACTTCGCTTGCTATATGTAAGAGTTATCTAGTTTTTTTCTAAGACTCAGTGTTTAAGAAATCTACATGTGTCCTATGATTATCATATATTTCGACCAAAGGCTGAAAATGAGGAGGTGATGAGGTTATTTGTGATGTTTAGATATTATCTTGTGTTTACAGAGTGAGTTTTGGTCCCGTTAATCGCTAACTGTAAGTCGTAAAGTCACAAAACTTAAAACCGGGTATCCTAAAAATATAAAACTTATAAATATGTTAAAACTTATCAATATACTCTATATTAACATATTAAATGAGTGATAAGTTCTATCGGGTTTCTTAAACGCTGTTAAAACTGGAAACGCGAGTCTAAAACGCGTAAATCGCGTAAAACACAGAACTGGAAAACGTAAAATTCCAAAAATTGTGGAATTGTCCTAAAATGTGAGAAATACATATTTCTATTTTTTATAATGTTTTATGGACATATCGGGATGCCTAAAGTCGTGAATACCTAGAAACGTAGGCTTAAATCGCGTAAAACGCAAAACCGAAAAATGTAAAAATCCAAAACTTGTGGAAATGTCATACGATGTGAAAAACATATATTTCTCTTATTTATAATGTTGTAGGACATATCGGGATGCCTAAATGTCGTTTAAACCTAAACATAAAATTAAGACACCGTTTCGTGAAACTTGCAAAAATGATCCGACGAGTGCCAAACTCTCGGGTTATCATGAAAATAGGTTAACTTACGAGAATGTGAAATAAAAATTTCGCGAGTGAATAGTAAAAATGAATAGTAATTTTCAGGAAAAAGTTTGAGTTTCAATACTGACCCAAAATATGATGAATAGTAAAAATGAATAGTAAAAATGAATAGTGAAATCCCGAGGATTAATAGTAACTCGAAAATGCGAATTGTTACACCGGTAGGCGTAGGTTCCAAAAGGACAAGTGAACGTGGTCTTTTGTTGGTCGGCTGGATCAATAGGAATTTGGAAATATCCTGAAAAACCATCTAGGAAACAAAAGAATTTGTTCCCGGCGAGTCTCTCAAGCATTTGATCCATGAAGGGAAGAGGAAAATGATCCTTTCTTGTGGCTTTTTTTAATTTTCTATAATCAATACACACTCTCCATCCAGTGACAGTTCTAGTAGGAACTAGTTCATTCCGTTCGTTGGTCACTACGGTCATTCCTCCTTTTTTCGGGACATAGTGAACTGGACTCACCCAAGGGCTATCCTCGATGGGGTAAATGATACCTGTGTCAAGAAGTTTAATGATTTCTTTCTTAACAACTTCTTTCATATTGCGATTGAGTCGACGTTGTCTCTCCACAACGGGTTTAACACCTTCTTCAAAATTTATCTTTTGTTTACAAAAATCGGGACTAATTCCTGGAATATCAGATGTTTTCCAAGCGAAGGCCCGTTTGTGATTCTTGAGAACAGAGATGAGACGCTCTTTCTCATCATCTTTGAGCAACAAAGATATTACTACTGGTAGAAGTGAATTTTCTTCTAGACAAGCATACTCAAGATGATCAGGAAGTGGTTTTAATTCAAGATCAGTTGGTGGTTCTTGAATAGAAGTTTTGATCCTCGTTTGATCATTAAAAGTGATTTCCTTGAAATTCTCTTCCTTTATTTCTCCTTCTTCAATTTCCTCCTCGAGATCTTCTTCGAATTTTACTTCCATAAAATCAGCAAATTCTTTGTCAAGATTCGTCTCACTAATTTTTTCAGAAGTAGTCATGAATGGATCGGAATCATCAAGTAATGCATCTATTTCTTCATCAGTGACTTCATCAACTACATCAATGTTGAAACAAGTGTCATCACTGGAATGTGGATATTGCATTGCCTTATCGATCAAAAAGGTAATTCGATCTTCTCCGACTCCAAGGTTGAGTTCTTTACCTTTGACTTTGATGATTGCATCAGCGGTATTTAGGAAAGGTCTCCCCAAAATGAGAGAGACTTTACTATCTTCCTCCATTTCTAAGATCACAAAATCCTCAGGAAAAAAGAATTTACCAACTTGGACAAGCATATTCTCAGCAACGTCAACAGGATATTGGTAAGAATGATTGGCTAATCAGATACTCATCCTTGTAGGTTTTAAGGTATTGATGGACAGTTTGGAATACAACGAGTACGCCAACAGATTGATACTTGAAGAAAGATTGGCTAAAGCATCGCACTGAATGTTGTTCCCTAAAGTGCATGAAATAAGAAAACTTCTAGGGTCTCCGAGTTTTTGTGGAATTTTGTTTTGAACAATGGCTTAACATTCTTCATTGAGAAAAGTAGCAGATATTTGCTCTAACTTGTTTTTGTTGTTCAGAAGTTCCTTTAAGAATTTCCCGTAATTGGGCATCCCAGCTAGAACATCAACGAGGGGTACGTTGAGTCTAACCTCTTTGATTATTTCAAGGAACTTCTTGTATCGTTCCTCCATTTTCTCTTTTTTAAGGCGTTGAGGATATGGAATTTTTAGTGTGTACGCCTTGATAGGTTTTTCCTTGGGAGATTGGATCGGGCTATTTTCTTTGGTTGCTTCTTCAGCTTCCTCCTCACTTTCATCATGGATGGTCGTGGTATCGTTTGGGTTGAGTGGTGGATCATATGAAAGACCACATCTTGTGAATACAGCATTGATATGCTCATTTCTTGTTTGTGGTGGACGATAAGCTTTATCGTTTGATCCAGATGTTGCTGGTTTTGGGTTTGATTGGGTATTACTTGGTAATGAACCAGACGGTCGGGAAGAAAATTGATCGGAAAGTCGGCCAAATTTGTTCTCAAGATCCCGGATAGAAGCTTGATGATTTTTCTGACCTTGCTCGACTGTGGTTTTGAGATTGAAAAACTGATTTTTGATAAAGTCATTCGTTGATTTCTGAGCATGTACGAATTCTCGCAATGTTTTCTCAAAATCAGTCTCTTCGAATTTCTTTTCGGTGGTGGGAGTAGGTGTTGGTGTTGGTCGGTTTTCTTCTCGAGGTTGAGAACTATGATTTTCATCCCTCGGTGGATGATCTTGCCATTCTCTGGTATTTCTTCCATAGTAATTACCTCGATAACCTCCTCCTCGATAACCTCCTTGGACATAATTAGCTTCCCCTTCTTTGGGTCCATTTATAGGTTTATCGTCACATTCTGATGATGAGTGGTTACCTCCACAATTGTTACATCCATCTCGCATTTCTTTCATTTCTTCTTTAAGATCTTTGTATTGCGAGTTGATTTTGGAAGTCAGGGCTTCCATTTTCTCCATGAGCTTTGAGGTATCGGAACTTTCGGCAAAGGTAACGGTTTTTCTTAGTGGTTTGGTTTTGGAATCCTTAGACCAGTCGAGTTTAAGAAGTACTCGGTCTTCGAGTAATTGATGTGCCTCGTTAGGGGTCTTATAAAGAAAAATTCCTCCGGCATCAAGTATTCCTTGAGAGGTTTCGTCAAGTCCATCGTAAAAGATTTGGATAATAGTCCCACGAGATAAACCATGTCCATGACAACTATGAAGTGAATCTTTCATTCGAAGCCAGGCTTCGACAAGTGATTCGTTGGGGTTTTGTGTCAAAGCACGAATTTCTCCCATGAGTCGGTCAAACATGGCAGGTGGAAAGAATCGGCTCACAAAAGCTTGCCTCATCTCCTCCCAAGTATTGATAATTCCTGGGGTTAATTCGTTATACCACACTTTTGTATCTCCGGCGAGTGGTGATGGGAAAAGTTTTAGTTTGATGGCGTTGACATCGGTCTTGCCATATCGGAACATGCCACAAATTTCGACGAATTCGGCAATATGCTTATGCGGATCGGCCCGCGCACGGCCATCAAATTGACGATCTTTGATCATTGAAAGATGGTGACCTTTCTGATAGAACTTATGCACACGCCATCTAATAAGTTCTTTGACCATTTTGGACTCTAGGTTGTTTAGACCTTGATCTAGGATAAACAGTAAGCACAATGATAATAATAAGCACAACGGAATAACATAAAGAATATTATTATTATCAATAAGGTTCTTCGTCATCATCTCTAACAACTACTATTTCAAACACATAACCCCAATTCTACATGATCAAGTGTAGAACGTGTTAGCTACACTAACAAGGAATCATAAGATTCTTAAGGTTAAACAAAACTAACAACCAGGGGTTTTCTACCCAAAACCCACGCCTGGTTTTCCCACACACACACACCCCTTTGGTGTTTACATCTTGATACACATAACATACGATCCCTATGTCTCTTTATATACTAGAAACATTAGGGTTACAAAGGCATAAGAATAAAAGAAATCTTCCTAACATATATAATATATCCTGTATCTTCTTATAATTGAAGATTTCCCCTTTATCACATTAGGTCCTTTATCTTTCATGTATTTTGTCATATCAACTCAAATGTAAATCCCAACAATCTTCCCCTAGTTGATAATGACAAAACCAATAAGCACAAACTTCCCCTGAAGTTAATATAAATGAAAGATAAACGACTTCCCCTTAAATCATGCAATATCACCAAGGATCTTCAAGTTGCAGCTTCTAAGTACTTCTTCCCCTTTTTGTCATAATCCACTTGGAGACGCTAAATAAATGCAACTTTGATCTTCACAACCACGAACCACTATCATACTTCCAATCTAGTCTTCCAATGTCTCGAATTACCCACCATTAAGAACACCAAAAAGCTTACTATAAATGAACTCAAGACAATAGAATCCTAAACTGTTAGTAATAACAACAACAAGCCGTTGTAAAAACCTTCCCCTTGAATGATGCATGTAGTAACCATAAGAACTTGTTGAATAACTAACCACCAAATAGCTTACGAAAAATGACTACAATAGTATTTGTGACCAAGCAGTAGTAAACAATGAAGAATAGTTTTATGGTTAACCAGTAGAAAATCATGTAGAAAGCAATATTAACTTCCTTTTAGTATAGACATGATATTTACTTCAATCAATCTTCCAAATGAACCTGAAGCATAATAATAAGCAACATCAACGAATATCAGGTCACAAACTCACTTACATGTATCTAACTTGAACATTCTTCATTCTAATCTCACAAACACATGTACTTGTTCCTTTAAAACAAACTCAATTTTCTGTGTGTATGTCATCTCCATATCATATCCAATCAAAAATCAAAACCATGTACTACTGTCTCCATAATATTTGAACAACACTTCGTATATCATATGATCTTCATTGAATGAATAGATTAGGGTTTCAAATTACCATAATAGTCAGTAGTATCAATGAACACCATGAAGCTCAAAACCTACTCCAATACTGTTGGGTCTAAAGATGCTGCTGCTATTGAAAATGCACTAAGTCTAACTCTGCTGCTGACTCTGCTGCTAGTGTATTGATTCTACTGCTGGTGATATCTGACAGTTTGGAGACTAAGCAAAGTGTAACTCTGCTGCTAGCCCACGAAGACTTTACTGCTAGACTAGTTACTCTGCTGCTTATTGGATATGTATAGTATGTTAAGGATAAGTTTAGAAAAGATACGTAAGATCTTTTACTTGTATAGAAAGTCTTGTAAACCGACTAGGACTCCTTACGCTATAAAAGGAGGATCTAGGGTTAGGTCGTAGAACGTATCGTTATTTGTTTTACACTTCAAGGTTCCTTGTAACCCCGTTGCTATTAAGAGCAGCCTATTAATATATTGAAGTGTTGTTTGATCGTTAGTTATTCTTCTTAAGATTAATTACTAGTTTCCGCATAGTAATTAATAATTTGTTCAAGAACCGTTTCTATACTTATTGTCTTAGGTTTATATCTAAGATAATTAACAAGATCGTGAAGCTCAACTGGGATCAACAAGTGGTATCAGAGCTTGTGATCTAGAAACTGGTACCAAGAAGAATTACTGAATTCAAGATCTGTTACTCATCAAAGTAAGCTATGGAGTCCGATTCAACACACATGGTTACTGCATCCAGAGTCCCCATGATCATAACTGGAGAATACGAGATTTGGAAGATGAGAATTCAACAATACATGAGAATGGTTGATTACTCACTTTGGGAAGTTGTTTTACATGGTGACAGCCAGCCAGCCAAAACTGCTTCTGGATCAGTCTTGACTATCAAGACTGCTGAAGAGAAAGCACAGAGGCGTTTGGAGGTCAAGGCTCACAGTATTCTTATGATGGGAATACCTAATGATTATCAACTAAGCTTTAATCATATTGAGTCTGCTAAGGATCTATGGAAGGCTATTGAACTTCGTTTTGGTGGGAATGAAGCTACTAAGAAGTCAAGAAAGAACCTACTAAAGCACCAATTTGAAACTTTTCTTGCTTCAAGTACTGAGAACATTGAGGGCACTTATGATCGACTTCATAAGCTGACCAGTCAGATGGCTCTATTGGAGATTAAAGTATCTCAAGAGGATATCAATCTAAAATTTATGAGAAGCCTATCACCTGAATGGAACACACACACCGTGGTTTGGAGGCACCAGGAAGATTTTGAAGCAATGACATTGGATGATCTGTATAATAACTTGAAAGTATATGAATCTGAAGTAAAAGGATTGTCAAGTTCATCTTCAACAACAAATAATCTTGCTTTTGTATCCTCAAGCAACAAAAGTTCTAGTGGTCATCAAGAACAGCACTCTGCTGTTGGCTCTTTCCTTTCTGCTGCTGATTCACATGTCTCTGCTGCTGACTCTACCAATTGTAACACAATTAGTGATGCTGCTATTTGTGCTTATTTGGCTGAACTTACTACCAGCACTTCAGTTACGTCTCAAGATCTGGATGAACTTGATCCTGATGATGTAGAAGAGATGGATTTGCAATGGCAATTTGCAATGCTCACTATGAGGGCAAGACGGTTTCTCAAGAGGACGGGTAAAGAGCTTAAGTTCAGAAGAGGCAATAATGTGGGATTTGAGAAATCCAAGGCTGAATGTTATAACTGTCATAAAAAGGGACATTTTGCAAGAGAGTGCAGAGCACCCAAAAGAATCAATGATAATACCAAGAAGCCTACTACTGACGAGGCAAATCCTACTGCTGCTGCTATGGTGTCATGTAATGGGTTAGGAGAGTTTGACTGGAGTGATCAAATTGAAGATGGTCCTAACTTTGCAATGGTAGCTGATGAAGAACCTCAAGAACAACATTTTGCTCTTATGGCCTACTCTTCCTCTGGATCAGATTCTGAGGTATCCAATGCATCATCTTGTTCTTTTAAATCATGTAGTGATAAGATTGAAGTTCTTAAGTCTAGCAATGAAGATCTTAGGATGAACATTGAAAAACTTCACTTAGACAATCTTAGTTATCAATTTGGTTTAAAATCTGTAGAAGAGAAGCTTGAATTTCATAAAAAGGCTGAACTTGAATATGTAGATAAGATCACTAGGTTCGAAATTGAGCTTATTAAGAAAGATTGTGAAATTCAGGTTCTAATGGGGAAAGTAGAAGCAGCTGAACAGGCTAGAGATTCAGCTTTAGATGAGACTGAAAAACATATTGTTAGGGTTGAAAAACAACAATATGCCACTGACATCCTCAGCAAACCAATAGGAAGACACTTTGCAGACAAAGGATGTGGCATAGGCTACAACTCTGCTGCTCCACCAAAGAACCTTAGTGCCTATGCCCCTCCTCCTAGGACATTGTCTTTCATAACTGAGTCTGCAGCCAAACCTGTAGGTGAAACTAGTGAAGCTAAAATTGAGTCACCTAAGGTTGAGAATAAGTGGTCTGATGCACCTATTATTGAAGATTGGGTGTCTGACAGTGATGATGATGATGTTAGAGTATCTGATTCAACCTCTAAGAACAAACAGGAAGAAATTCCTGCGGTTGTTGAATCAAAAGTGTCTAAGGCTAAAAAGGATGAGTTTGTTAAGCCTATGCTAGGTAGGAGTATCTCTAGAAAAATGGCTGAATACGATAACACACCTAGAGTATATCCTAAGAGGTCTAATAACTTGCCTAGAGGAAACCAGAGAAATTGGAACAGCCTAGTTTCACAAAGATTAGGAACTGATTTTCAATTACTTAAAAAGGCATGTTATAGTTGTGGCAGTTTTGATCATTTGCAAGAAGACTGCTATTACTATCAAAAACCTGTTTGGAACCAACACACTAGGGTGAACCATAGAAACTTTGCTAGAAAGACTCACCCTCACCCCAACAGAAATATGGTACCCAAGGAAGTTTTGATGAGAACTGGTGCTTCTAGAATTATTTCACCTATTGCACCAAAAGAGCCCATAAAGAAGAACAAAGTTGATACTGCTGCTAAGGCAAGAGCAGACTCTGCTGCTTTGCCAAAAGTGGTTACAGATACAGTTGTGGGCAATCACTTCTATGCTGTTAAGGCCTCAGCTTGCTGGGTCTGGAAACCTAAAGTTAAAGTTTTAGATAATGTTCTCAGACACAGCAGTGCACCAATGCAGTTGAAGAAATTTGACTACTTTGATGCACAAGGCAGATCCAAGTCAGTGATGGCTTGGGTCCCAAAGAGAAACTAATTCTCTTATTTTTGTGCAGGGCAATCTACAAAAGGAGCTACAGGATAAATGCATTTTTGATAGTGGATGCTCTTCACATATGACTGGAGACCAAAGCTATTTGGAAAACTTTGAAGCTTTGGATGGTGGATATGTAGCCTTTGGGAATGACCCTAAAGGAGGTAAAATCGTTGGCAAAGGCATCATCAGAACTGGTAAATTGGATTTTGAAAAAGTGTATTTGGTACATGGATTAAAGTTCAATCTCTTTAGTGTCTCACAAATGTGTGACAAAAAGAATTTTGTTCTTTTTACAGACACTGACTGTCTTGTTTTATCTCCTGACTATAAGATCCCTGATGATAAATTAGTGCTTCTTAAAGTCCCGAGAAAAGACAACATATACAGTGTAGATATAAAGAATATTATTCCTAAAAGAGATTTAACTTGTCTGTTTGCCAAAGCCACAATTGATGAATCCAAATTATGGCATAGAAGGCTTGGCCATTTGAACTACAAGGCTATCAACAAATTGGTGAAAGGGAATTTGGTCAGAGGCTTACCTTCAAAGATTTTTGAAGATTCAGAAAAATGTGTTGCTTGCAGCTGGGAAAGCAACACAGAGCCTCTTGTAAGTCCAAAGTAGTGAATACTATTACTGAGCCCTTGTTTATGTTGCATATGGATCTCTTTGGACCAAATTTTGTGAAAAGCTTGAATAAAAAGGTGTATTGCTTAGCTGTCACTGATGATTTTAATAGGTTTACCTGGGTGTTCTTTTTAGCTACTAAGGATGAGACTTCTGGCATTCTTAAGGCATTCATAACTAGAATAGAAAACCTAGTAAACCATAAGGTCAAAGTAATCAGATGTGACAATGGAACTGAATTTAAGAATCATGTTATGAATCAGTTCTGTGAGGAAAAAGGTATTTTGAGACAGTTTAGTGTGGCTAGAACTCCTCAGCAAAATGGTGTGGCTGAGAGGAGAAATAGGACATTAATTGAGGCTGCTAGGACACTGTTGTCTGAGTCAAAATTTCCAACTACTTTTTGGGCTGAAGCAGTCAATACTGCTTGTTATGTTCAAAATAGAAGTAAGGTAGTCAAGCCTCATAACAAGACCCCTTATGAATTACTGCATGGTAGGAAACCTATGATAGCTTTCTTTAAACCATTTGGGTGTCCTGTTACTATCTTAAATACCTATTCCCAGCTAGGCAAATTTGATGAAAAGGCAGACAAAGGGTTCTTTGTAGGATATTCTACAAATAGTAAAGCATTTAGGGTCTTTAACAGCAGAACTAGAGTGATAGAGGAGAATCTGCATGTTCAGTTTAGAGAAAACACCCCAAATGTTGAAGTCACTGAACCCAAATGGCTCTATGATATTGATTATTTGACTAAGACCATGAATTATGAGCCAGTGCTGGCAAATGCTGCTAACATGTCTGCAGGTACACAAGCAAATTCTAATGCAGGTACACAAGCTAAGGTGGACGAATCTGCTCAAGAATTTGTTTTGGTTGAGAAATGGAAGTATGATCAGTTTGTCACTAAGGAGAATAAGGACAAGGGTTCACAAGATGATCAAGTATCTAAAGATGATGAAAATCCTTCAAATAATGGCAAGGATGTTAATGAAGGATCTACTTATCAAGGAAACCAAGGAAACAAAGCTAGCAGCAGTATTCCTCACTCTGCTGCTAAGCCAAACTCTGCTGCTATACCTAGCAGCAGAGCAGAACACTCTGCTGCCACACCAAAAAGTTCTGCTGCTTCATCAACAATTCCTATTGATGAAGGAAATTGGTTTCCAAATGATGACTCCTCTGATGAGATACCTGATCTGGTGAATATTTATGCTGATACTGATGATGAAAGAGTTGAAGGGTTTGGTGTAGAGGCTGATGTCACCAACATGGAAGAGAACATCCCAGTCAGTCCTACTCCAACCACCAGAATTCATAAAGATCACCCTAAAGAGCAGATTATTGGTGATGTTCAATCTGCAGTTCAAACCAGAAGCAAATCTAAAGGATTGGGTGACTTACTTCATCAAGGATTGTTTGCTAAATCTCTCCATCAGAGGAAAAGCCACAAAGATCTACAAAATTGTTTATTTGCATGTTTCTTATCACAAGAAGAACCCAAGAATATTCATACAGCAATGAAGGATGAAAGTTGGGTGGTGATGAGGCGAAAAGTGTACCGCTTTTAAGGGGTCATTTAAGCCTTAAATCGTATTTATTTGATCAAATATCGCCCTAAATCGTTCCTTTTGTCATTTTAGGTACTTTTGAGGAGAAATCTGGAAAAGGAGGCATTTTGGACGTTTTTGGAGCATTAAAGTGAAGAAAACGGCAAAGTCTCAAAAATCGGCTAAAAGTTACTCTTGACGGCGTCACAATTTACTCTGGACGGCGTCATGCTTTGGCAAGAAAAGTTGGACGTGAAATTTACTCATGATAAGCCAGTGAAAATAGCATGTGAATTCTGACGGCGTCACGCTTTAACTTGATCAAGGGCGTCACGGCTTAAATCATAAGGGGACGGCGTCACGTTCATGGTTCGACGGCGTCAAGCCTTGATAAGCCAGAATGGATTTTTAAAGAGCTAAAGAGGGACGGCGTCAAGAAGGTCATCCGGGAACCCTAAAAGCGGCGAGGTGACGGCGTCACACTCCATAAGGTGACGCCGTCAGATCCAAAAATCTATATATAGTTTTCTAATCTTTTGTCATTAAAGAGAGCTTAGTGTGTGGAATTTTGGGATAAAACCCTAAGACGATTTTAGCTACTTTTTCAGGGCTTTTTGCCTTGAGATCTTCCATGTTTCATTGAAAGATAAGTTATCAATTAATCATTCAATATGTCTATGTGTTGTTTGATTCTATCTTATTCTTGTCTTTTGTTTAACATGTTAGGCTAATTTTATCTTGTGTTTGCTTAGATCTAATGAAACCTAGCTATTGATTATTGGTTGTTAGTGTGTTGTTAGTTGTATTGGATGATTGTTTATCTATGTTAGGCTTAAGAAAACTGGCTAACTTCCTATTCGGTAACTTGCTTGAACGTCTTAAGAAACATGAACCAAATGCGTACTAAAGGTTTTTATGGTTGTATTTAATGCACAAGCGAATTCTAGTGATCCCATGTTAGGAGCTTCCTAGCCGGCTCGACATAGGAGTGAAGTAGGAGCTTGTAGAGTTGGGGAAGTAAGTACGCCACCCCACGAATGGTATTAAGGAATACACCCGTCATCCACGCGACTAATACACACTAATTAACCGGTAAAAGATAGTTAGGGAGTAAGGAAATCTAAGTAAACACATTTCTCTACACATAAGTTTCTCACCACATTTTCATTTTTGTTATTTTATTTTATTTGCATTCGTAGTAAATTGGGTTAGTTGACTAGCAACTAATTCCGCCCACTCTATCAAAACCGAGATTTTACTTGCTTTCATAAAAACTATAAAAAAAAAAAAAAAAGAATCTTCCTCAACCCTTAGACCTAATTAGAGTAGCCTTTCACACCTAACGAACACTATTCCCTGTGGAGAACGATCAATCCCCCGTACTTACCACTACACTATACTACATCGGTCAGGTACACTGCCTGGTGGGGTTGTAAGCCTCTTGAGATCCCTCGAGAGGTAAAACCTGTTGTAAGGTTACAAAACCACGCAATCAAGTTTTTGGCGCCGCTGCCGGGGAATAGTTATTGTTTAGGTTGAATTTTTATTTCTATTAGGTCTACTCACTAGATTCCTTTCTAGTGAGATTTTTATTTTATTTTATTTTTCTAGGTTTTCTTTAGTCTATCTTTTTCTTTGTGTGTTTGTTCGTAATTTCCATTGACTCTTCCGTTCACCATTATGGAGTACGCGAATCCACCATACCACCAACCACAAAGGCCATTCTACCCTATTGACATCTCGAATTTCAAACAATATCGAGATGAACCCATATATGATGCATGGACTCGTTTTAGAAATTTACTCCTAAAATTCCCTCATCATAGTTTCGCTTTAGCATCCCTAACCCGAACCTTTTACTATCGTGTTGGCCAATATGACCAAATGCGCATTGAGGATTTTGCCAATGGGGACTTTAGGGAATTAAGTGCTGAAGAAGCATGGGATGCCATAGAAGATTGTGCCCAATATTATTATAGGGTAGACAACCCAACAAACGTTAGTACAAGTCAATTGAATATAAATTTCCTGGATCATGAAACAAGTTTGTTTGGGGGTGAATACATTAGTGTTGAGATACCTAAGTGGTTGTCATGTAATGCCATAGTACAAAACAAACACATAGGTGACCTTGATGTGATGGAGGATTTAGCCGAACATGATCACATTGATCAAAAAGACCTAGGTTTTGTGATTGATGACGTCGAATCTCAAGAAACACATGATGAATCTTTTAGGCAGTTTGAATATAGCAGTCAGAATATTGAGGATGATCCTTATGATTCGGACATAGAAGTTGAGATACCTAGAGAAGCACTTGAGATACTTGGTAAAATGTTAGGGTTAGATCCTACTAAAACACATGATGAGGATATAGGTGATCTTGACACAAGGAATGATGAGGTAAGTAACATAAGCCCACTAAGTACCTCACAAGTCCTACCATCATTTGAGGCACACACACCGCCCGTGACTTACCCAGAAGAAGTTGAGGAGACTATAGGAACCCCAATAGAGGTAGAGCCCTTGGACCAAACACAACTAGAAGAAATAGGTTTGAATGCTTTTAGTGATCACAACCTTTCTTTTAGTCCAATGGAAGTTCCTAGTTTTGATGAACCAGAGCCACAACCAAAACCGTTACCTAATCTTCCATCTTTAGATGTGAATTTAGGAAATGAAAAAGGTCCCGATCCACCCATCAAACCATATAGTCCGGGTAGTTTTACGTTGGAGGTAGTAGACTCTAAGCCTTGTAGAGAGGAAGCCAATATAGGAGTGAAACATGACCTTACATACTTACATCACCCATTCATGATTGATCACAAGAAACATTATGGGTTTAAACCGGGTTTATTAGGTCAAGATGGATTCCCAACTAGGAGTCTCTCGAAGTTGATAGAAGATGATCCCTTTTTAGGAGGAAACTCAAAATCACCCATTGACCAAAGTGAACTAGGCAAGGTTATGATGAAAGGAGCACACCCCTTTGAGCATATAATTCATCCACCACTCTTTCCTCACGTGGCATACTCCTACCGAGCTGGTGTGTATCGCTACTATCACCCGCACTTAATCCTAAGTGTAGGGAAAACCTCTCCTTTATCCATTAAATAAGGGTAGAGTCAGGCTCATGACTCGAACAAAAACAAGCGCTTCTTGGGAGGCAACCCAAGCTTTATTTGCTTTGTGTGTTTATTTATTTGTTTGTTTGTTTTTATTTATTTCCGTATGTATGTTTAAATTTTATTATTATTGATTCATGTTAAAAACTAATTTGTGAAAATGCTTTATCTTGTTTTTAACTTCGTCTTAACTACATATAAAGGTATTTTGCAAAAGTTAAGTGTAAGGGAAATCTAAATCGGTTTATTAGAACACAAATGAACGTGAATCGTAATAGTAATAAATTAACATACATATTAGTGTGTGTTTGAGTCAAATGCTTGTATCGAGTCATAATGATGTTTTGCAGGATTTCCAGGAAGTAAGGTAAAGGTTTTTCCAGAAATTTTCCGGAAACTTAAAATGAAAATTTTTGTCAGGTCATTTCTGACGGCGTCAAGGTTTATAACCTGACGGCGTCAGATTTAATTTTCAGAAATTTTTGAAAGTTTTGTTTTTAAAAAGTTTCTATTAAAATCTCCAACTTATAATCTCCAGGAATCTGCAAAGTTATCATTCCACAAGCATTATATCCTTATATATAGATTTTATCCCGCCGATGTTATGCAGGTTTTCGTGTTTGTTTTCTCAGGTTTAACAGGTTATTTTGGACAAGGAGATGTTTATTGAATCAAGCTTTTGGCGATGCATTAGTCATGGAGCTTCAACATTACTTTGGAGGAAGATCTAACCGTGTAATTTCACTATCCACCGAGCGAATCAGGGGAGTATTTGATTTCATTCTTTTACTTTTTGCTTTTACATCTTGTTATTTGAACATTGGGGACAATGTTCATCTTAAGTGTAAGGGGGGGTAAAAGTACGATTTTAGAGAATGCCATTGCGCTTGATTTTTGTTTGTTTAATAATAGATGTGTAATAAAACTGAGATAAATACCTGTTAGGGTAATTTTAGTGCCAATTTTAAAATTTTTTACAACATATAGGAGTGAAACTTTGATCTTAATGAGCGTCTCACGGATAGGAGTTATATGACTAGCACAAAAACCGTACCACTAAAAAAATTTTTCCACCCCCAAATATGTGAGGTTCGCCCCTAGAATTGGTAGGAAAAGCATTTATGCTATGATGTGTGTACCGGTAGCACTTAGATTCTAGAACTTGCGTTAGGACCATTCCAAGGCCACAAGTGAGACTACATTCGTGTAGTTAGATTTACTACATGATAAGAGGCATTAGGATTAACCCATTGTTTTACACCTGTGTTTTTGTTATAATTACATTGGCTACATTGGTCAAGTAATTCTCCCACACCCTTTGCGTTGTACTCATTTTTAGTACACGATACCCCTAGTACACCCCTCAGAGCCTATCTTTTCGTTTCGACCTTTAAGCATTTTACTTAAAGGAAGAATTTGTTACACCCCACTTAAATGTACACCCAAATCGCCTTAGCCTACCTTGTATGCACTCATTTTTAGTGCATTATTGTGACAACATTTGTTTAAACCCAAGTTAATTATCTAATTGATTACATGGTTGCTAAGTCGAGTCATATCACTGTACATATTGTTTTGGGACGATTGGGACTCATGGGTAAAGTACTAGTATAATGGAGTAATGGGGAAGAACATCATTTATTACCCCCATATGTGCTAAATATTTTAAAAGTACTCCAAGTTTTTCAATTATCTTAATTCGAGTCATTAGAATAGTTATTTGTAAAGTTATGTAAAAGTTCAAGTGTAAGGGGAATGCAATGCCCCTATGATGTATTATTTTGGATGGTAGGGCAAGAGTGTATGCAAAAAAAAAAAAAAAAAAAAAAAAAAAAAAAAAAAAATCGAAAAAAAAAAAAATCAAGAAAAATACAAAAAAAAATGAGAAAAAAAAAAATAGAAAAAACATACGGACTACCATCCCGTTTTATTTTATGTTTATTTTATGTTTTTGTTATTTTCTTTCATTAGCTTAAGATTGAGTCGAGTCTTGGCTTAGCAACATTGTATAGTACATGTAATTGATCAAGATTTTTAACTCGCCACCAGTAAAATATCCTTTATCCAACAAAACCGTGTTTTCCTTTTCCCTACACCTTACGTTATAACCCATTTAAAAGCCCTCTTTGATAGTTTATCTTTGGTGCTTACGCCAAGTGGAGGAGGTTTTCGATCCTTTCCCAAGCCTATGGTAATCTATTTGCTATGACAGGTAGTGAGAGATATTTTCCGTTTTCATTTATGAGATTTATTTTGATGACACTTGAGAGATGTGAGTATCTAAACACTACTTGTGAGGTGCTAGTATGTAATCTCCGTGCTTATTATGATTGAAGTGGAACGATTATTTGTTGTAATTACTTTTATGTTAGCATTAAATGACCCCTAACTTGTATTTTGATTAGAATAAAAGCGCATTTGCTTGAGGACAAGCAAATCTCAAGTGTAAGGGTATTTGATGAGGCGAAAAGTGTACCGCTTTTAAGGGGTCATTTAAGCCTTAAATCGTATTTATTTGATCAAATATCGCCCTAAATCGTTCCTTTTGTCATTTTAGGTACTTTTGAGGAGAAATCTGGAAAAGGAGGCATTTTGGACGTTTTTGGAGCATTAAAGTGAAGAAAATGGCAAAGTCTCAAAAATCGGCTAAAAGTTACTCTTGACGGCGTCACAATTTACTCTGGACGGCGTCATGCTTTGGCAAGAAAAGTTGGACGTGAAATTTACTCATGATAAGCCAGTGAAAATAGCATGTGAATTCTGACGGCGTCACGCTTTAACTTGATCAAGGGCGTCACGGCTTAAATCATAAGGGGACGGCGTCACGTTCATGGTTCGACGGCGTCAAGCCTTGATAAGCCAGAATGGATTTTTGAAGAGCTAAAGAGGGACGGCGTCAAGAAGGTCATCCGGGAACCCTAAAAGCGGCGAGGTGACGGCGTCACACTCCATAAGGTGACGCCGTCAGATCCAAAAATCTATATATAGTTTTCTAATCTTTTGTCATTAAAGAGAGCTTAGTGTGTGGAATTTTGGGATAAAACACTAAGACGATTTTAGCTACTTTTTCAGGGCTTTTTGCCTTGAGATCTTCCATGTTTCATTGAAAGATAAGTTATCAATTAATCATTCAATATGTCTATGTGTTGTTTGATTCTATCTTATTCTTGTCTTTTGTTTAACATGTTAGGCTAATTTTATCTTGTGTTTGCTTAGATCTAATGAAACCTAGCTATTGATTATTGGTTGTTAGTGTGTTGTTAGTTGTATTGGATGATTGTTTATCTATGTTAGGCTTAAGAAAACTGGCTAACTTCCTATTCGGTAACTTGCTTGAACGTCTTAAGAAACATGAACCAAATGCGTACTAAAGGTTTTTATGGTTGTATTTAATGCACAAGCGAATTCTAGTGATCCCATGTTAGGAGCTTCCTAGCCGGCTCGACATAGGAGTGAAGTAGGAGCTTGTAGAGTTGGGGAAGTAAGTACGCCACCCCACGAATGGTATTAAGGAATACACCCGTCATCCACGCGACTAATACACACTAATTAACCGGTAAAAGATAGTTAGGGAGTAAGGAAATCTAAGTAAACACATTTCTCTACACATAAGTTTCTCACCACATTTTCATTTTTGTTATTTTATTTTATTTGCATTCGTAGTAAATTGGGTTAGTTGACTAGCAACTAATTCCGCCCACTCTATCAAAACCGAGATTTTACTTGCTTTCATAAAAACTATAAAAAAAAAAAAAAAAAAGAATCTTCCTCAACCCTTAGACCTAATTAGAGTAGCCTTTCACACCTAACGAACACTATTCCCTGTGGAGAACGATCAATCCCCCGTACTTACCACTACACTATACTACATCGGTCAGGTACACTGCCTGGTGGGGTTGTAAGCCTCTTGAGATCCCTCAAGAGGTAAAACCTGTTGTAAGGTTACAAAACCACGCAATCAAGGATGAAAGTTGGGTGGATGCAATGCAAGAGGAGCTGTTACAATTCAAGCTTCAAGAGGTCTGGACTTTGGTTGATTTGCCAAATGGAAAAAGGGCAATTGGTACTAAATGGGTGTTCAGATGCAAGAGAGATGAAAGAGGCATTGTGGTAAGAAACAAAGCAAGATTGGTGGCTCAAGGGTACACTCAGACTGAAGGAATTGACTATGATGAGGTGTTTGCACCTGTTGCAAGAATAGAGGCCATTAGACTATTCTTAGCATTCGCCTCATATAAGAACTTTCCTGTGTACCAAATGGATGTTAAAAGTGCTTTCTTGTATGGTAAAATTCCTGAAGAAGTGTATGTGATGCAACCACCAGGTTTTGAAGACCCTAAGTATCCTGATAGGGTTTATAAGGTGGAGAAAGCACTGTATGGATTACATCAAGCTCCAAGAGCTTGGTATGACACCTTGTCTCAATTCTTATTATCAAATGGTTATACTAGGGGAACCATTGATAAGACTTTGTTTATCAAGAAAGACAAAACTGATATTCTACTAGTTCAGGTGTATGTAGATGATATCATTTTTGGGTCTACAAACAAGGTGTTATGTGAAGAGTTTGAGAAGCTTATGCACACCAGGTTTCAGATGAGTTCTATGGGAGAACTCACTTTCTTTTTGGGACTTCAAGTTAAGCAGAAACCTGATGGGATCTTTATTAGCCAAGACAAGTATGTGGCTGATATTTTGAAGAAGTTTGGGTGTCAAGATGTGAAGCCTGCAAAGACAACACTGGAGACCAACAAACCTTTGCTCAAGGATGAAGATGGGGTAGAGGTTGATGTTCATCTTTATAGATCAATGATTGGTTCATTGATGTATCTGACTGCTTCAAGGCCAGACATAATGTTTGCTGTGTGTGCTTGTGCCAGATTTCAAGTGTCCCCTAAAGTTTCACACTTGAATGCTGTTAAGAGAATCTTTAGGTATTTCAGGAGTCAACCTAGGTTGGGCCTCTGGTATCCTAAGGATTCACCTTTTGACTTGGTAGCATACTCAGATAGTGACTATGCTGGAGCAAGCTTGGATAGGAAGTCAACTACTGGAGGCTGTCAGTACCTTGGACATAGGTTGATCTCTTGGCAGTGTAAGAAACAAACGGTGGTGGCCAATTCCACAACTGAAGCAGAATACGTGGCTGCTTCTAGCTGCTGTGGACAAGTGCTCTGGATACAGAATCAACTGCTGGATTATGGGTACAATTTCATGAACACCAAAATTTATATTGACAACAGCAGCACAATGTGTATTATTAGAAATCCTGTATATCACTCTAAAACAAAACACATAGAGATAAGGCATCATTTTATTAGAGATTGTTATGAGAAAAAGTTAATACAAGTGGTTAAAATACATACTAACAACAATGTTGCTGATTTGCTTACAAAAGGTTTTGATGTAGGTAGATTCCAATTTTTAGTTGCTAGTATTGGCATGATCAATCTTTAAAACACTTTTCTCTGTATGTTTTTGTAAAATTGTGTAAGTATTTGTGCTGTTGTTAAAAGTAAAAATTTGTTGTTTCTTAAAAAGTGTCTGCTGCTACTTTGTCTGCTGCTATGCTACACTGCTGCTATGGTATATGGATATTCTTGCTTGTCTTTTTGTGGTGTTCTACTAATCTTTTGCAGATACACATGAGTATATATCAAGAAAGCTTCAAAGTTCATTGATATCAAAAGATGAAGTACATAATTTGGATTCATTACTATCATAGATTCAAAAGGACACACGACATCAAGACCTATGCTTTCACAGCCATACACTTCTAACACCTACTCAAGCTTCCTTTTTCCCTTGTCAGTGAGATCAGGCATGGTCTTCTTTCCTCCTCTGCTCTCCATTAGCCTAAACACCTTTGGACAAGGAAGACACAACACTTGTGCTTTGGGAATAGGCTTTGAAGATGTATGCTTTCTACCTGGCACCGGGATATTGCTCATTCCTGCAACGGCCTTCTCCATCTCTTTTGTGAAGACCCTTAATACGGATTGAGTCCATTTTTCAGCTGGTGGTGTGGCAAGCTTGATGGTATCTGAAGAGGAGATACCTATTGGGTTCTTGGGCTTCTTGAATCTTGCTGCTACTTGTTTTGTTCTTCCCTTTGACTTGTACCCTGGTGGATAGTAGGATAACCACCCATTACCATGAGATGATGATGAGTCTGACCATTCCTCATTATCGGATGAGGATGAATCAGATGATATGTCAATGATTGGTATTTTTGTGGAACTCATGATTATCGACTGAAGTTTGTGCTAGGGTTTGTTCAATTTGGGGATTTGCTACACTTTATGGGAATGGTTTTGTGTTAATTGGTTTTTATAAGTAGAGTTGGTACTGGCATTTAAGTCAATTGAAGGATTTATGGAGAAGTTTTTGAAAAGTTGACTTTCGGTCAACTTTGCTGCTAAGTTTGAAAGACGAGGGTCTAAACGGTAACTATTGTATCCTTAAGTCCCCCATTCTACCACCTCTTCAAATCTTCACCTAAAACTATACTCATTGCATCAAAACTCCTAAAATTTAAAAAGCTAATTTACAATGGCCCCTACCGAACTTTCCCCTGATCACAATCAACTGGCGTTTCTTCAGAAAGTACCTGAGGCTGATGGATTCACTGAAGTCATAGATTTTTTGAATGCCTCCCACTTGCAGTATGCATTAACGGTGAACCCTACCATATTTAAGTCCCACATGACTCAGTTTTGGTCCACTACTAAACTTATAACTAAACATGGGGAAGACATGTTAATTGGAAGGGTGGATAAACAAAATGTAGTTGTCACTGAAACTACAATCAGACGGGTTCTTCGTCTTGGTAATGATGATGAAGCACCAACTTGTCTTCCGACAACCACAATTTTTGAGGAACTTGCAACTTTTGGGTATGAAAAGAAAAACGATAAGATTAAATTTTTGAAAGCGCTTTTCTGCCCACATTGGAAATTTTTGATTCATATCATCCAGCTGTGTCTAAGTCCTAAACATACTGGCTGGAATGAATTCAGTGCCACACAAGCATCTGCTTTAATCTGTCTTGCCACAGGTTAACCTTTCAATTTTTCATCTATGATTTTCGAAGGAATGAAAAAGAACATGTCTGGGAAGTTCTTCATGTATCCAAGGTTTTTGCAGCTTATAATCAACAGAACATTACCCAACCCTGTGGCACATAAAGATGTTTTACCTACTCCCAAACAAACCATCAAAGTATTTGCTTTCTTGAGAAAAACTGGGATAGGATTTTCTGGCACAATCACTCCTCTGTCCAAACACATTTTGGATACTATTGCTGCTGCTCATGAGGATGAAGAAGCTGGAACTCCCACAGCTTCCCATCACACATCCTCATCTACAAATTTTAGTGAATCAACACCAACTGAACCCCAACATTCTCAATCACCTAGGTTATCACAACAAGAGAGCACTCAGTTACCTCAGACTGGTGCTAGTATGGAAGCAGATGAGGCTGCCATAGGTGATGGAGATGGCATGAAGGAAGGGGCTACCACTACTGACTCTGGTTTAGTACCTGATCAGGACAGTGGTAACATACTTAAGACCCCAACCTTGGCAACACCTATTGCTGATGGTTCTCTTGAACCTGATGCACAAGGTGGTAACCCTAGCCAACTGGCTACCATGGGGGGCTCAGCTGTTCAACCTAGGGTTGAGACTGAGTTTCAGTCCCAAGATTCACCTCTCTGGGAAGTTAACACATCCCGAAGTGATGAGGACAGAGATGGAACAATAAATGAATTGACGGATAATATGGCACAAAATGTCAATGCCCATGATACACCTCTCGGACCAGGTCACACAGGTCGAAGTGTTGAGGCTAGTATTGAAATTCCACACATTGAATTGACAGCTGTTCCACTTGTACAAACTGACAATGTCAATGATCCACCTCTCAGGTCAGGTAATACAGACCGAAGTGGTGAGACTATCATGAAACTACTTAATGAATTGACGGCTACTTGTACAAAATTGTCAAATGAAGTTCTTGGTCTTACAAAGGATCTGAAGGTTATGAAGTCTACACAAAACGCTCAAGATGCTCTCATTCACAAACTCAAGCTGAGGATCAAACATCTAGAGAGTATGAAATGGAACAGACCAAGATCTTCCTATATCAAGCGGTTCAAGCAAAAGAAAGTTTCCAAACCATGTTTGGTAGAGGATGCTCCCAAACAGGGGGGGAATGATCATAAAGAGGAGGAAGTAGTAAAGGTTTCAGGGGAGGTCATTAAGGATGATGTTGCTGCTGCTGTGGGTAAAGATAGTGCACAGAGTAACTCTGCTGTTGGTGCAGAACATTCTGCTGCTGGGGTTAACTATGCTGCTGATACAGAGATGCATTCTGCTGCTATATCAGATGATGATGATACCATAACCTTAGCTCAAGCCATGTTAAAACTTGGAAACAAACCCACAAAATCATCAAAAGAACAACCTGCTGCTATAACACCAAAACACACTTCACCCAAATCCATTTCAACTAAACCTGCATCAATACTCACATGACCAAAGGCCAAAGGAGTAACTATCAGAGAACCTGAACCAGTGTCTAAGTCTGTTCAACCAATATATACTGGTAAAGGTAAAGGAAAGATGGATGATTCTTATCCATGGGACATTCCCTTTGAATTCCGGTCTAAAGAAGATCAAGATAGGTATGATACAGATGCTGCAAGAAAGTTGGTTGAAGATCAAGATGAAGAATTTGACAGACAAAAGGAGCTAACTGAACAACATTATCAGATGGGTAAGACTGAAAGAGACATAACTAGTCTCATGGAGAGAACAAGAATGAAGTGTTTTAGTGTTGAAGATTTCAATGAGCAGATGTTATATATCTTGAAGGATGATTTAATTATCAAAGCTCATGCAGCAATGATTATTAATGATCCAGAATTAGATGAAGATGAAAAGTCAGAAGAGCTCATGGAATTCATTCTAAAGACAAATAGAGCAACTTCATGGAATATGCTTATTTATCAAATTAGAGAAAGGCAAAAATCTGGGTATAAAACAAAGTTGCCTACAAGAGCTGACAATATTAAGTTCATGAAGCATTATTTGAAGAATCAAGCTGGTTACTTGATAAAGCACTTCAAAGGTTGGTCAGATGCTGAAATAGAGAGGAAGTTTGTTGAAAAATATGCAAGTCTGAACAGTTATAAAAGAAAAGAGTACAAAAGAAAGAAGAGAGAATCAAAGGTATTGGAATCTGATGATAAGAAGAAAGCAAAGACTTCAGAGTCAAATGCTTCTTTGAAAGCATCTGGAAGTGATTTGGAAAAGCAAGGTGACAAGCACAATATGGAGGTTGAGAGGGAAGAGATTAAGGAAGTCATTGGCTATAAGAGAACTGGTAAACGAAGTAAGATGATGGCTAGGAAGAAAAGAAAAGTTGCAACTGAAGATAGTTATAAGAACAAACAAGAAGAAGCAGATGCAATGAAAGCCATTATGGACTTCACAGTTCATAAACCACAGGAAGAACCTGAAGTAATCAATGCAGTCCCTTTGTCAACAAAATATCCAATCATTTCTTATTCTTCTGATGTGTTTGATGTCTTTGATGCAAAATGGGAAATCATGAGATCTAACTTAGTATGTGAAAAGTATGTTAGATTCTCACAGATGTTAAATTGCATGGATAGGGAGGATATTGTGCAACTCTGGAAGCTTTACAAGGAAAGATATGGTGATAAGAAACCAGAGTTAGTGCCTGAAAAAGTACATTATCTTTGGCTGAGTAACATGTTTGAGCCTGATGCAAGGAGTACTGAATGGGAAAATTTGAGAAGGTCAAAGAAAGTTGTCAAGTGGTACTTATATCAGTCATGTGGAGTTCATGAATTGATTGGAGATAGTGGCCTTGGTACTTACATGTTGATAGAGAAAGATTATCCTTTCTATAACAATATTGATCTTCTTATTGATATGTTGCAACCAGGAAAGTTAATGTTACAAAAACCATTTGTATCAGATTATCAAGCAGGTGTGCTTATTGAGAAGTATAAAAAGATTTTGAAAGAGAAGACTTCAAAGCAGTAAGTGTTTGGAAGCATCCTCTTGGTGATCAGCTGGGCTTAGAAGAAACTTGATGATTTTGGAAGAAATATCAAGTTTAGGGGAGTATTGTTGGGTCTAAAGATGCTGCTGCTATTGAAAATGCACTAAGTCTAACTCTGCTGCTGGACTCTGCTGCTAGTGTATTGATTCTACTGCTGGTGATATCTGACGGTTTGGAGAATAAGCAAAGTGTAACTCTGCTGCTAGCCCACGAAGACTTTACTGCTAGACTAGTTACTCTGCTGCTTATTGGATATGTATATAGTATGTTAAGGATAAGTTTAGCAAAGATACGTAAGATCTTTTACTTGTATAGAAAGTCTTGTAAACCAACTAGGACTCCTTACGCTATAAAAGGAGGATCTAGGGTTAGGTCGTAGAACGTATCGTTATTTGTTTTACACTTCAAGGTTCCTTGTAACCCCGTTACTATTAAGAGCAGCCGTATTAATATATTGAAGTGTTGTTTGATCGTTAGTTATTCTTCTTAAGATTAATTACTAGTTTCCGCATAGTAATTAATAATTTGTTCAAGAACCGTTTCTATACTTATTGTCTTAGGTTTATATCTAAGATAATTAACAAGATCGTGAAGCTCAACTGGGATCAACAAATACTCACTCTTATCTGCTCCTTTAGCCAACAAGTTGTACCATTACTCTCCTTCATAATATTTGCCATAGCAGCTTGAATTTCAATGACAAACCAACATCAGTAGCATGTGTAACTTGCCCAGTAAAGTTTAATAGAGTAACATTATTTGCAACTTGTAAACTTACTCTTCAAAATGTATCATCTCCCAATAGTAGATTATAATTATGAAACTCTATGCCAGAACTCGTCATATGACTCATCAACACCAGTAACGAGCAACTTTAAGTTGAATAGTGCAGCAGTACCAAAAGTGTAATGAGCAGTACATTCAAAACAAATGTAGCAGTACAAACACCTATAGCGAGCAGTACTAACTACAAATGAGCAGTACTAAGATAGTAGAAAGCAGTCCTAACTTGTTTTTCTGGACCACAAAACTGAAAACGAATAGGGACCAGCAATACTTTTACTGGAAATGTACTAGTACTCTTACTCTTGCTATGGTTTATCCACGTACAAATCAGAAATCATGCAGCAGCAGTACGTGCCATGCTCATTCACACTTTGTTTTATTCCCAGTAACCTTGTTCGTATATGACCTTGTAACCAGTAATCATACAACAGTTGTACAATCCTCCAATAAACATTAACTGCCTTTCTCTCTCGTAACCAGTAGCATCAAATAATCAGTTAGGGTTTTGCAAAAACCTAACAACCTTTAATCGATATTTAAGATGTGTTGTAGTAATTTTAACGAATAAGTACCTACAACAAATGTAGCAAAAACCCTTCTCCTTCTGCCAAATCCAGGAGTATAATATGCCATTTACTCATTAGGGTTTCATGAATGTGAACAATAGCAATCTAGGGTTTTCTTTAAACAATAAAGAACATATCTTCTTTAAGAAACCCTAAACGATTAATGCTAAAACATGAAACGGATTACAAACATCCAAATCTGCTTTCTTCCATGAATTAATGACACCAATCAACAGATAACTAAATTCCATGATGAATTATAACAAGTAAACATGAATTCATGAAGTTTAGTATCACAAAAACCCTAAAAATCTGACTTACAAACATGTTTCTGCAGCAGACTTTGAGACACCATATCTTTCAATCAAAGGCTCAGATTGAAGATCCCTTTGGTGAGAATCTTCCTTGATATGTAGAGAACCTCTAGCAAAAATTTTAGCCCGATCCAACGGCTAACGAATGAGATATCGCCTTTGCAAAATAGCTCTGCAGAAAGTTGCGAAAATTGAACCAAAGTCGAATTTTCTTCTTTTCTTCAACTGAAACCTTGTAACATCCCTAGACTGAGAGCCCCCCATCTCTGATACCACCTGATAGAACTTTTGCATACGCCATCTAATAAGTTCTTTGACCATTTTGGACTCTAGGTTGTTTAGACTTTGATCTAGGATAAACAGTAAGCACAATGATAATAGTAAGCACAGCGGAATAACATAAAGAATATTATTATTATCAATAAGGTTCTTCGTCATCATCTCTAACAACTACTATTACAAACACATAACCCCAATTCTACGTGATCAAGTGTAGAACGTGTTAGCTACACTAACAAGGAATCATAAGATTCTTAATGTTAAACAAAACTAACAACCAGGCATTTTTGTAACACCCCCAATTTTGACCATGCAGCGGAATTCAAACTGGGTGTTACTTCATGGCATAATAGTTATAACAATAGAAAACAATCTCTAATTGAGTCATTTTAAAATATTTATCATTCGAATTATAAAAATATCAGAGTTTTACAAAGTGAGGTCCCAGTAGTTTCACGTTTTATAAAATAAGTTTTTGAATGATATTTTATAGCCTTCTTGAGTATTCGTGCTCCTCCGTGCCATCCTTGAGTAAATGTAATACCTGAGATAAAACATGCTTAAAACAGTCAACACAAAGGTTGAGTGAAATCTATAGGTTTAATTAAGTCGTTTGAACACAATAATCGTAGTGTGAGTTACGTTGTCTCACACTCATCGTTGAAAACAAAATCGTATTTATTTCACTAAGCTCATGACAACCAAAGCGTAAACCTCATACCAATAGAAATTGGTCAAATCGTTTCATCGTAGCCCTAGTAGGCAAACTTGCCATTTTACCTAGTGTTTCAAATATAGTGCGTTCGATTTCCCCTATCTGGGTCAATAAGAACGGGAGTGTTAATTCCAATAGGCCTATTCACAATATTCGCGCTTACATTTAAGTAACTAATGGTGCATGATATAGGGACTTCGAACATGGCAAACGGTTACTTAGTGACAATAATACATTCGGATAAGCATACTGGCGCCGCTGCCGGGAAGGTGTGCTGCGTAGAACGAATTTGCAGATTAGTGATTGTTGAATATACATCCATTGTATATTTACCACCCTTGTTCATATTATCTTCTTATTTTCTTATAAAAACAAAAGTGTTCCCGAAAACATTTTAAACTCAATTTTCAACGAACACAAAAACACAAAAACATTTTCTCTCTTATTTGTACAAAATGTTTATCCAAAAATCCAAAAACATACTCCTTTACCCTCTCACATCTTTGATTCTTCATCCCTACCCCTCCCAAACCTTTTGATTCTTTCTATGTCTCATCCACACCTTCTGATCTGTCAATGGTGTGGTAATCCTTATAATGGTGGCAATTGCCCCAGCTGTGGCATGGTAGAGTCAGGAAACGGGTCTGTCTATAACCAGAATCCCTATTCCTACCATGACACGACTGATTCATTCCATCAGTTACCACACCATGAGACTCAGCAGTTTTACTTTTGTGAGTACTGTGGTGGTTCACACTACAGTTCTGATTGTCAATCGGGAAACACGCTTGTCTATGAGCAGTTTCCTGATAACAATCATAACTCTAGCACATACAACCCACAACTACATCAGTTTCACTGTTGTGATTACTGTGGAGGTCCACACTCTAGCTCGGATTGTCAAACAAGGAATCCATTTCCTTGTAACAATTACGACTATTCGTTTTCAGACCTACCTTCACAATACCAAATGATCCAATCAACTCCTCATGATACTGAGCAAGACCTTTTACTAAAGGCTCTTGATATATTGAAAGAACTTAAGGAGGAGTTGGTTACTACATCGTTTCGAGACTCTCGTGAGAAATCTATGGCAGAATTACTTGCCGAAGAACGAGATGCTAGAAACGAATTGAGCATGGAAGAATTACTTGTCTTAGAACAAGTAACTATAACACGTGCCAAATTTTGTAAAGCTGCTCTTCTTGACTGTGATGATGATAGTGATAATGAAGACACCCTTGATATCCTTCAATTTTATAAGGGTTCGTCAGATTCATCATTTGTGATTCTTCCCATTGAAAATCAGGGAGAAAATAATGAGACGGGGAAATTACTAGCAGAAGATCAAATGGAACTTGTACAATCCATGAATGCTAGCTCCTCTCATCTCCCTCAGTCTGTTGTTATCACACCCAAAGTTCACACTCACTCTCTAAACATGGGGGATGAGCATCTTAGCACTGTTCCTAATAAGGAATCGGACGAATTAATAAAGTCTAGTGTTGAGATCCTTGTCCCAATCCCGAGTGAGTCACAGGGGACTTTTGATCAAGTGTGTGATATTCCTTCACCCCCTTATAATCCAAATGATCAAATTGAGACTGTATCTGATTCCAGTGATGATTGTTTATCTTATGGAGACATTGAGTATGTTGATGCATCCCTCCCCCACTCTAATGTTGACTTTCTTCTCGAGGAGTTCGCCGATGAACTCACTCACACCAATCCACTTCCATCGGGAGGTGATGATTATCTCTTTGATCTCAAAGATGATCTAGAAGAAGTCGAAGCATTCCTTGCCCTAGATAGTTCAACTTCGTATGAAGTTGATGATAACTATCTTGATTCTGAGGGGGATATTCTTTTCCTTGAAAGCTTATTGAATGATGATGATCCATCCCTCAATTCCTATCTCAATATCGGGCTTAGTGATTCACCCACTGATGAAAATTCTTTATCTTATGGAGACATCAGTGATGTTGATGAAATTCCTTCTGAGCCCCTCATTGATCACCTTATCATGACTCCTCCGGAGTATGATAGCCCGGGGGGAGATACACTCAATCATGAGGATTTGCAAATTCCCACCCACCCTCCCGGGATGTTTTTTAGCTTAACCCTTAAAATCCAAACTCAGGCTAATGAGCCTGCTCTCGAGGTGCCTTCCTCTCTTCTTCCCTCCTTAGGGAATGAAGATACCATCTTTGACCCCGGCATTTTCATGTATCATTATCTTGAGCCGGGATTATATCTCATCGGTGTGGAACTTTCACGTGCTTCAAATGTTTGTCCAAACATCTTGAATGAAAGTCCGATGGAGATTGTTTCTTCCACATCATGCTTCCCCAAGGACAAATGAATTCGGGGTCGAGTCAAGCTAGCGACTCGGTAAACAAAAACAGTAGCATGTACTTAGGGTTTTTACCCTAAGTGTGGGGGAGTTACCCCTACAGTGGTTACTTATGAAGTGAAAATACAAATTGGTGTTTTCCACATTTAGCTTGTAATGTTGCCCTTTTACGTTCAAAATGTCGGCATAATAGCCGGGACTTTGAATATTGAGGACAATATTCATCCTAAGTGTGGGGGGGGGGGGTATTCTAGCAAATTTTATCACATTTTACTATCTAGTACCCCCGTTTTGGCCAAAATTTCAAAAAAAAATTTCAAAAAAATTTTCACTGGTGCTTCAAAATTTTTTGTGGTTATCAGTCCGCCTTGTCTAACCGACAAAAGGGATTGGCTAATCCAGGAGCAAACGGCTCTTGGTAAAGATATATCAAATCCGTTTATGGCTTGCAATTTGCCCAAAATTGTATGGTACCTCAACTCGCCATATCCTAAAAAGCGAAAGAGTTGGCTAGCCCGCAAGGTTATGGCTTGTGGTAAAGGCAGTGGAAAACCATAATTGGTAATCAACTCACCAAGATGATTAATGCATCAAGAGTTGGCTAGTCCAGAAGCAAACGGCTTCTGGTAAAGACAAATCAAAACCGTTGACAGCTGATGATTTGCTCAAAATCATTTGGTTATCATTGTACCAAGGTTCTTACTTGAACTGAAACAATTGGCTACTCCAGAAGTAATGGCTTTTGGTAAAGAGATAAAATCCATTAAATTTTCATAAAAGATTGCTAGGGACTAGCAATAGTTTAGTGTGGGGGATTTGATATGTGTCTAAATACACATATATTTTATACTGTTTAAACCCACTAAAACAGTCAAAAACACTTTGAAATGCATCAAAATACTAAAAATATCATTAGACTGTGTTTTTATTCATAAATTGGCAAAAATAGTCCCTAGTGTTTTAAAATGAAACTTTTCAAGAAAATCTCATGTATGGTCCCTGGATTATTGGAACATGGCAGGAATCACCCTTGGTTTATTTTGGAAGATGTACAACTTTGGTCCTCCAATTTTCAGAATCTACAAGTTTGGTCCCTAGCTTATATAATTTTACAAAACCAAACGTACCAAGTTATAATATTTCCCCAAAATCCAAATTACAACACCCCAGCCCACTATACCTTTGACCCTAGCCCAAGCCACCCTTAAATAAAACCGGGGTCAAACTTTCAGTCAAACCCACTCCCCTTCTTCTCCTTCCTCACAACCCCGCCAACTCCAAAACCACCATGGTTTTCACCACCACCTGTCCTCCACCCCCCCAGCTCACCTAGCCTACACCCCCAGCTTACTACTCTACTCCTCCACCTTATCCCTTGCCCCCCCCCCCCATCTGGCATTATTGCCAGTAAATTCCACTACCAGTTTTCCCGCCAAAATGGAGATGGACGATTGGGATTGATTCAAAGTTATCTAACGACTGGGATTTAATCAGGAGTGAGGAGAGATGCTTTTTGGATGGCTATAAAGAGAAATGAAGAAATAAAGAGAGAGTTGTCCATGTTTTTTTAGACCGTTAGTAGTGTAGACTTTAAATATTGCTTAAATTCAGTTTCAAGTTAAGTTGATTGTCATTTCAAGTTTGTTTCAAAGTTGTTTGTTCTTAAATTATCTCTGTATTGTACTAGTTTTCAAGTTAATGAAAGTTCAAGATTTTCAAGTTTCCATGGTTGACTGTTAATTCGAATTGATATTTTAGTGTTTGCAAAAGCTTATTATCTGTTCCTATAAGCTCATATAAGCTTGTTATAGCTTAGTGTGAGCTTAGTATAGTTCATCTCTGTTCTAAATTCAAAAGAAGAAGAAAGTCAACGAAAGTCAACCATAGGTGCTAATAAGCTGTTCTGGAGTGTATAAGCTATTCAGGAAGCTTATTTGGGTTTTCTAGCTTGTGTGAACAAGCTAGGATTGGTTCTTGGTCCTTGTTCCTCAGTTCCAATAGCTTCTCATTTGTAAGCTTTTTCTCATTTTTTGCATAAGTTTCTAGTTTACTGTTTAACTGCTTATTTATAGTCTACTATCATTAACTTGTGCGTAATTATTAGTTTCTAATTGCATCTCATCATTTAAATCAGTTTTAATTAGCTTGTTTCATTTCTTTTCTTAAAAACACTAAAAAAGGCCAAAAATAGTCATACATAGCATAGCTTATTATCTAGCTTAATTTTGTTTTGAAAGTTGCTTATCATAGTCAATATAAGTTAATGAAACAGTAAAAGCCAAGAAACCAAGCTTAACTTGTCTATTTCTTTTTCAAAATCCAAAACAGTCCCTATTAAGGGCTGTTTGGTTTATAAAGTCAAACGGGTCAATTAGCTCATTCACTGTTCATTTGCATAATGTCCAACTTTGTTCTAGCTTAATTTGATCATAAAAAGCTGTTTCCAAGTTCTAGATAGCCAATTAGATAGATAACCATCTTTTGCATACCCTATGGGATTTTCAGCTATTTTGTTGGCCAAATAAGCCAAATTAAGCCACAAGCTCATTCAGCCCTCAAACTTGGCTTCTTTAAGTTCCCCTAGGTCCATTTGGTGTGTTCCAAAGAGCCTAGCATCCCTGCATACTTGTACACAAGTCTGCACAAGTTTAAGACAGAAACTCATGAAAATGGCCAAATTGTAGGGCAGATTAAGCAGTCCAATAAGCTACTGAGATGCAAACTAATGGGGGCAAAAGTAAGCTAGTACTATGAGCTATTCAGAAAACCAAAAAGCAAGGCCTGAGCTTATCTAAATAAGCCACAAAGGAGGTGAGTTCAGCAACCAAAAGCACTCAGTATACACTGAGTTGCTGTGGTGCAGGGCAGAAAAGCCCTTTTTCAGGCCTTGATTTGAGGGCTTAAAAAGGTTCTAAAAATCAAACTAAAAACACCACAATGAACACAAGCTGGATGAGCTTAAGTATCCAGAAAATTAGCTTATGAGGGCTTATGGTGAATCTATGAAAATTCTGGCAAGTTTAGCAAAAACCACAAAAATCTGAATATGTTGCCTGATGTGGTCTGAAACTTGTGCAGACTTGTGTACAAGTATGCAGGGATGCTAGGCTCTTTGGAACACACCAAATGGACCTAGAGGAACTTAAAGAAGCCAAGTTTGAGGGCTGAATGAGCTTGTGGCTTAATTTGGCTTATTTGGCCAACAAAATAGCTGAAAATCCCATAGGGTATGCAAAAGATGGTTATCTATCTAATTGGCTATCTAGAACTTGGAAACAGCTTTTTATGATTAAATTAAGCTAGAACAAAGTTGGACATTATGCAAATGAACAGTGAATGAGCTAATTGACCCGTTTGACTTTATAAACCAAACAGCCCTTAATAGGGACTGTTTTGGATTTTGAAAAAGAAATAGACAAGTTAAGCTTGGTTTCTTGGCTTTTACTGTTTCATTAACTTATATTGACTATGATAAGCAACTTTCAAAACAAAATTAAGCTAGATAATAAGCTATGCTATGTATGACTATTTTTGGCCTTTTTTAGTGTTTTTAAGAAAAGAAATGAAACAAGCTAATTAAAACTGATTTAAATGATGAGATGCAATTAGAAACTAATAATTAAGCACAAGTTAATGATAGTAGACTATAAATAAGCAGTTAAACAGTAAACTAGAAACTTATGCAAAAAATGAGAAAAAGCTTACAAATGAGAAGCTATTGGAACTGAGGAACAAGGACCAAGAACCAATCCTAGCTTGTTCACACAAGCTAGAAAACCCAAATAAGCTTCCTGAATAGCTTATACACTCCAGAACAGCTTATTAGCACCTATGGTTGACTTTCGTTGACTTTCTTCTTCTTTTGAATTTAGAACAGAGATGAACTATACTAAGCTCACACTAAGCTATAACAAGCTTATATGAGCTTATAGGAACAGATAATAAGCTTTTGCAAACACTAAAGTATCAATTCGAATTAACAGTCAACCATGGAAACTTGAAAATCTTGAACTTTCATTAACTTGAAAACTAGTACAATACAGAGATAATTTAAGAACAAACAACTTTGAAACAAACTTGAAATGACAATCAACTTAACTTGAAACTGAATTTAAGCAATATTTAAAGTCTACACTACTAACGGTCTAAAAAAACATGGACAACTCTCTCTTTATTTCTTCATTTCTCTTTATAGCCATCCAAAAAGCATCTCTCCTCACTCCTGATTAAATCCAGTCGTTAGATAACTTTGAATCAATCCCAATCGTCCATCTCCATTTTGGCGGGAAAACTGGTAGTGGGATTTACTGGCAATAATGCCAGATGGGGGGGCAAGGGATAAGGTGGAGGAGTAGAGTAGTGAGCTGGGGGTGTAGGCTAGGTGAGCTGGGGGGTGGAGGACAGGTGGTGGTGAAAACCATGGTGGTTTTGGAGTTGGCGGGGTTGTGAGGAAGGAGAAGAAGGGGAGTGGGTTTGACTGAAAGTTTGACCCCGGTTTTATTTAAGGGTGGTTTGGGCTAGGGTCAAAGGTATAGTGGGCTGGGGTGTTGTAATTTGGATTTTGGGGAAATATTATAACTTGGTCCGTTTGGTTTTGTAAAATTATATAAGCTAGGGACCAAACTTGTAGATTCTGAAAATTGGAGGACCAAAGTTGTACATCTTCCAAAATAAACCAAGGGTGATTCCTGCCATGTTCCAATAATCCAGGGACCAAACATGAGATTTTCTTGAAAAGTTTCATTTTAAAACACTAGGGACTATTTTTGCCAATTTATGAATAAAAACACAGTCTAATGATATTTTTAGTATTTTGATGCATTTCAAAGTGTTTTTGACTGTTTTAGTGGGTTTAAACAGTATAAAATATATGTGTATTTAGACACATATCACATACAGTTTAAAGCATTGTGTTCGAGTAGAAAAATAGTAGCATGTATCCCCCCCACGGGTTTGTAAAATAGTTAAACAATAGAAAGTGGGGCTACGAACTCACCTGATACAACTGTTATGATGACAAAAGTGGTTACACTGTAATGAGGCTCGGACTCTAACCGCAACCTAATATGAATGATATGATTTAGGTCGTGAAATAATGTCGTGTTATGCAATTTATGAAAACTATATCACCGTACATGTTTGTTTGTGAGTTTGGATATAAAATAACGTTACTTTGTTATTTTCCATTAATAGTCAAAATAATACATTTTTGAACTTTTAACAAGTATGTATCGTAATTACGATATGAATGTTTCGGAAATGTATATCTTGAAAAGTCTCCGACTCGACTAAAGTATGTGACCGAAACACCACAACTTTCATTTATGACATTTTATCCAAAACCGCACCTAAAGTGGCAAAAATCCATTTCTAAAAATAAAATCAGGTTACTATTCCCTATTAGAAAAGCTGTCAAAATATTATTTTTCGTCGGTAACTTCGTTAAGTCATAACTTCTTCGTTATAGCTCGGTTTTCAAAGTTCTACCTATCCCCGCGAAGGTATTTAAGTATACTAATACATTTTAAGGTCTCGGGGACTCAATTTATCTTTTAAAGCTCGGTTTTACTAACTCAAAAATCCATACAGCAACTATTAAATTTTCGGAAAAATAGTTATCGATAATATATATTAGAAAACTCGTATCTTATTCGTTACAAATCCGTTTTTATCCATTCAAACGACCACGTTTTCGTTTAAAAATATATTTTCCATTTCTTTAACTAAATCTTGTAAAAATAACTTGTTTTCCTGAAAATTAGAAATTTGGGCAGCGCTTCCGCGTATATTTTTCAATAATCCATTTTCCTATATTAAATCCCTTAATATCAACACCAAATCTATCCTAATCTCTTGCACCAATTTCTCCAACAATATATATATAGTTCAAATAATCATAACAACATAGTAAAAATGTAACTTGAGGAAAATGACTAATAAATGTGCAAGAATAAATATGAACCTATATTAACACTTATATAGCAATAGTTTTGATAAATCCAACAAAATGATCCAAGACTTGTTTGTACACATTTTTCTCATCCAAATAATCTTGTAAAATATGTTTTTACTTGTCTTCATCATAAAAATTCACAAACATGTATATAGGTGATATATGTAATTATATTAGTTTAAATGAATATTTAAACTTAGTAAATGCATAAACATGTATAATAAATACATAAAATACATAATGGAAGGTATACAAATTATTTTATACTTACTTGATAATGAAGAGTTATTGGAAAGATTATGAACAATAGAACCTCAACGATCACTCCAAAACGATTTGTAACTAAAATATAAACCCGTAAAAGACCGAATAACACTTGAAATGGATCAAACTAATTTTTCCTCCTTCTTTTTCTTCTTGGCCGATTCACATAGAGTGAGTGAGAGAGTTTTTAAGTTTTTGCAAGTTAAAGAAATGAAGTGCTAGTTTATGTGCTTATATAATCAAAATATCTAAAGGATATATTATAAAACTAAGTAAGTATTTTCATTTAATGGGATTTTGTCAAAGTGGTAAAAGAGGGATGGGGGTTCGGCTGAATTTATGGGGAAAATGGGGAGTTGGTGATTTTCTAAGATTTTGTGTCCATTTGTCTAAAAAAAACTAGTATATATATATTAGAATAAGTTAGACATTTATTATTTAGGGTATTGAGTTAGCTAGAAATAAATTTTAGCGGAACAAAATAGAGTGTAATAAAGTCAATAAAATTATAAAAATGTATTTTGTATAAGTATCGGGTGTTTAAATAATTATGGTTTCGCAATTACTTAAATCATCGTAATTATACATTTTTAAAAATATATATAATAATTGGACTCAAAATACCGGGTAAAATAATACTTGAATTTTTGTAACGTTGTATTTAGTGTAAAAATGTACTAAAACCATTGTTGGGAGTATTGGGTATATTGTTCATGCATTAAAATTGTGTAAAAGCGTTTGCTTATTTAATAAGGATAAACAAATAAAAATGCAAAGACAGGTAAGACCTAAATATGAAAATGATGATACTGGCAATATGTAGACTAACTCTAGTCTAAAGACCGTGCATACAATGATGTTTCTTGGTTACGCGACTTAGAATAACGGGGTACGTATATTAGTTTGACACAAGGAATGTGAATCACGTTACAACGTCTTGGTTAGTAACATTGTTGAATAAAATGAAAATTTTGTCCGTAAAAATGTGAACGGTAATGATAGATTACTTCTCATTTATCACTTACAAACAAAGAGGAGAATTTACAGGATGTTACAGTTTTCTACCCAAAACCCACGCCTGGTTTTCCCACACACACACACCTTTGGTGTTTACAACTTGACACACATAACATACGATCCCTATGTCTCTTTATAGTTTATATACTAGAAACATTAGGTTTACAAAGGGATAAGAATAAAAGAAATCTTCCTAACATATAGAATATATCCTGTATCTTCTTATAATTGAAGATTTCCCCTTTGTCACATTAGGTCCTTTATCTTTCATGTATTTTGTCATATCAACTCAAATATAAATCCCAACACTTTCACGGTGAAGTTGTCACCAAGGTTAACGGCAACAATAGCAGCTCCAGGAGTGGGTGCTATGGTACGGTTGGCGGCCCACATGGGACGATTGTCGTCCATTGGAAAAGGTAGATCGGTGAATGGGTTATAAATAACTTCGGCTTCTAAAAGGTTATCAAACGGTGGGTTTGGTACACTTGGTGTACGGTTAGCTAAAGGAACAAAAGGCGTTCTTCTTCTTCTTGGTCTTCGGATTAAATATTCGGGATCTGAAAGCGGTGAAATTTTTTCTATTCCGATTGCGCGAGTGTTCATACAATTACCAAAAGAATCTAGGCAACGTTTCAAAACACGAGCAAAGAACGAAAACAGATTGAATGGCAGCCGATCGGATAGAAGGTTCGGTAAAATATTTTTTTGTTCTGCCGAATCGGATGGATGATGATCCGATCGGATGGAAGCCTCGGATTTTTTTTTCGAAAATGAGTTGGACAAGGAATCGACTAAAATGGACTTTTAAAACTTACAGAAACACGATCAAAATCCCCGGCAGTGACGCTAAAAACTTGATGTGTTACGTGTGTGTACAAGTTTTAAATTTATAAAGGTGATTTACCAAATCTAAGGATAACACATACGAGCAAGTGAACTCGTCCGTTATAGAAAGATTATGATGGTAAGTCGGGATCGTTCGTAGGGATTTGTGAGTGAATCGGAAAAGTAAGTGTAAAAGTTACTAATAGTGAATCCAAAGTACTCAATAGTTAACAATAATGATGATCATGAAAATTCAAATGATTAAAACTACACTTGCTTAGACTAGTTTACTACTCTTGATAAGTATGATTGTGATAACTCTTCTTAACATGTTGGTTATAATAATTAGTTGGTGTTCTAATCTATTGTTCTTACAAGTTAAACCTTCTTCAAGATTTTAGTTCATAAAAACAAGCATTAAGTTTAACCAATCAATTCAAGATCAATTCAAGTTTCATAAGTTTGATTCATATTCATTTCACAAACTTAAACACAAAAACAATCTTTTGTTTTATCAAATTAACTTAGGAAATGGTCAATACAAAAGGTAACCGATCATAGACAAAAGGTTACAATTGATTGTAAACTACTAATATTTCAACCTTTAAAGCGGTTTCCAATCAATCCAATTTGATAGACAAAAGCATTCTTATTACAACCACAATTAAGTTTCTTTGTTTAACCAAGAATAATGGGTAAAAACAATCATTCATAGACAAATGATTATAACTAGTTGAATAACAATAAACCTTTCGACCTTTAGAATTACTAACAACTAGTCAAACTTGATTAACAAATGTCACTATGAAACTCAAGCATAATTGGATCTTAGAATTAACTTGAAATTGAATTAAAACATGTTATCACAATCATAAGCAAACCATTATATAGTAAACATCATCTAAGCAAGTGCACAAAGGCACTAGCCACTCATAGCAAACATAAACATAAACTCAGAATTTTGAACATTAGAAAACATGATTAAGAGTCTTACAATGATTGGAATAAGATTACAAATGATTAAGTAATAATACCCAAAAGTATTGGTGTTGACTTCTTGTTGCTTTGACTTCCAAATGTTGACTTTTTGGCCCTCCAAAGTTCCTGGACTTTTAAGGATGAATTTTGAGAGTTATTGAGAGAGTATTTGATGAGTAGATAGTAGATTGATGATTGTGTAATAGTTGTGTGTCTCAAATGATTTCCAAAGGCTCTATTTATACTACTCTCAAGCATAGGAACTTTAAATGCTGCAACTTGGCCTCCAAGTAGCTTAGAAGGTCCTAGAATCTTTGTAGGAAAGACCTGGAACTGAATGGTAGAATCATAATGAAAGATTTGTGGAAAATCCGACAGCTCCATCCGATCGGATGAGGCACCATCCGATCGGATGATCTTTATTACCACCTCCATCCGAATCGGATGCGGGTTGTGTCCGATCGGATGGAGGGTGCTATCAGACACAATCCTTGGTCTTTTGGTGTTTGGCTAATTTCTTGCTTGTAGTTCTTTGTTCTCCATCCAAACATGATCTTTTCTTTGTTTTGGGTCTTGGAATGATGAATACTTGGATCTTCATTCTTTGAAATGCCCTTTTTGGTGTGGAACTTGACACGGGAATCTTCGTATGATCACAAGTCTTGCTTAATTCAACAATGTTTCACTTTTTCTTCCTTTTTCCTGTACTTGGCTACATATACTTGCAAAACATAATTTGGTGCAATTACGTAACAAAAGCATATAAATATAACCAAATAATATACATAAAAGCACGGATAACGCTATTAAAAACATGCACAATTTGAGCGTTATCAAATTCCCCCACACTTGAACTTTGCTTGCCCTCAAGCAAATCTAGAAGTAAAAATATGCATCCACATGGTACAAAAGTATGTTTAAGAAAAATGTGATGCAAATCCATCAAGTACAAGCACAAGATGAGATTCATCATTTTTAAGCTTCTATGGTGAATAATCGAGATGTTTGACAATACCCTAAATGACCTTCTTGCGTGATGAACATTACTAATCACCTCACAAAAAAGGGAATGAAATATAATTCACTCAAATCACTCATTTATTAATTTGGTGGAGTAAATAAGAGAAATCACACTCATTGCTCAGTCATGATCTAAATATTACCATAGGCTTGTACGAGAAACAAAACTTCACCGACATGGCGTGAGCACCAAGCATACATATCAAAGAGGTCTTTATTCGGGTTTTTATCAGGCATGCGTTCAAATATCTCATGCAAAACATTATAGATCACTGGCGCGAATCCTTGATTTACTCAAACAACGGATGGTCACTAAGGAAATACCTTAGATTGCTGGCGCGTTATCTGATCACTCAAGAACCGGATGGTCACTAGAACATTTATGCATTTGATATCCTCACTGGGTTAATATATTAGGTGTTGTTAAGGCATGAGATTTAATTTATGAGGTGAAAAAGAATATACAAAATAGTCAAAGTCTACAAACCAAGTGTTGCTAGCTACTTCGAACCACTATCATATAGCTTTAGGAACTCCATACTTGATCGATCGATACAAACTTCATAACGACTTTATTCTTGTCACCTTATAGTTGCGATGACTATTTTTTTTTTTTTTTTTTTTTTTTTTTTTTTTTTTTTTTTTTGTGAACATAATAAACTTTTCCACGGTCGATATATTTTTTCGACAAATGATCATAATTCCAATAACTTCCATAGAATAATGGTGGTCAACTAACCAATGCGGCTAGCTGAAAATATATGAAATGGAAGGCTATTTGGGTTAGTTCCTAAAGATGCCTCTTATCACGCATAAATACTTATATCACACAAAAGTGCGATCTCACCGCGGTCTCGTAATGAATTCTAGCACAAGTTCTAGAATAAATAAAATCACCGGCACACTCATAGAAAGATCTAAGCATATAAGATGTATGTTGAATACTAAACAGGCTCAAATCCTCACATATTAGTGGAAGGGTTATAATATGTGCTAGCAAATGTTATCGATCCCAGAATGGATTGCAATATTAATCGGGACACATCTCAATTTTCAAAAATTACAGTTTTTACCAGTGGATTCATCAAGTTATTCTAATATATTAATCCTAAAAGCGTGAAAATAACTAGATCATAAGGGCAAAGAGGGAAATAAGAATTAAACCGATTTTTCTGAGCTGTAGAAATCAAAATTGAACTTCCAGCTAAAACTTCAATTGATTTCCCTCGATCCGAGCGTCCATGCGAAGTAATCATTACCTGCAGTAATCTTATACAAAACAAACAAACAAACAAACACAATAGTTTTATTAAAACTAGCGTCGCACCCCCACACTAAAGTTCAACCGTGAGTTAAAACTTTGGGGTGTGATCACTTTGAAAATAAAAATAAGAAGTAAAAATGGCAAACACACGGGTTGCCTCCCGAGAAGCGTTTGTTTTATTACCGAGTCATCAGCCTAACTCAAACTCCTTTAATCACGTGGTTGCAATCTTTGGTTTCTTCTTCGAAGATTTGGGAACATACACCACGTTTCCTATCACTATTCCCTCTCCAGTTTCATCTATGTCATGTACTTTTACGTTTTCCCAAGCTCTAGGAAGTACATCATAGATAAATTCAGCATTTTCCTTGTAGTCAATCGGGAAAGGCGTCATGAATGTGATAGTTTCATATTCGGATTCAGACGGAATTCCTTCGATAGAAATCTCGTTCATCTGCTCCTTATCGTAGTACAACTTAATTCGGTGCCCATTAACAATGAAACTTCCACCATGCTTGTCATAGATTTCAACATATCTAGATGGAAATCCATCTTTCACTATATATGGTCCGAACCATTTTGGTTTGAGTTTAGGAGCTTTAAACTTGTATTTCATGTTGAAAAGCAGAACTTTGTCTCCAGCTTTGAATTCTTTCCGAATTCTAAGCTTTTTGTCATGATAAACTTTGGTTCTGGCTTTGTAAAGCTTGGAATTCTCATAAGCTTGGAGTCTTAATTCATAGAGTTCATGCAACTGCAAGAATATCTTCTCTCTAGCTATTTTGAGATCGGGGTTACAGCTTCTGAGTGCCCAGTAGGCGCGATGTTCGATTTCGAATGGCAAATGACAAGTTTTTCCATACAAAAGTCTGTATGGTGTTGTGCCAATTGGTGTTTTGTAAGCCTTACGAAATGCCCACAGAGCATCATCAAGTTTCCTCGACCAAACGGGAGGATTGTCCTTAACTGTTTTTTGTTTGGCATATTTGGTTAGAATAAGGATTGTAATTTTTTTGTGTTTTATTTATTACTTAACATATAATATGAAGTATATATCTATTAATCATATAATATAATGTATTATACATGATAACATAAAGTATTTATTTCATTTTTTCAATATTTAGACTTAGGATATTATTAGGTTAGATACAAAAATGTTATTCAAATTTTAGGGTGTAAATAAAATGTTAGGTCAATGGTCTTCGTTGACTAATCAAATTTGGTGAGGGTTCTCACAGAGTTGCGAAACTTCCTATCAAGTTTTTGGCGCCGCTACGTGGGAAATAATTAATAGTTTGGGTTTCGATTTCTATCTCGTTTACGTCTACTCACTAGATTCCTATCAAGTAAGATTTTTATTTTATTTTTATTAGCTTTCTTTATTCTATTTTTTTCTTTGTTCCCTCTGTTCGTAATCTCTTTCATTCGCCATCATGGTGGGTGAAAACGTCTTTGAACCTGTCATTCAAGATCCAACCCAACACGTAGAACAACCACACCGTGCCCGACCAAATCACCAAGACCCACCCGAACAACCTAGACCACGTACTCCAAACCAAGCCACCAAGGCTATCGGAACACAATTGAGCTCCCCCAAAGAGCCAATGTGACTCCCTTGCGATCCGACACCATCCGGTTGGATTAAAACGGATGTGCATTCCATGTACTTCGTTTCGAAGATCCAAACCAACATCTCAAGGACTTCCTTAAAATTGTTGATTCAATCGACCTTGATGTTGTAACTCGGGAGACAACGCGATTGCGCCTCTTCCAATTCTCTCTACGTGACCAAGTTAGCAATTGGCTTGAGCGTCTACCCACGGGATCCATCTCAACTTGGGATGATCTCACTTCTCGTTTCCTCGCCCAATTTTTCCCACCGGGGAGAACTACCAAACTAAGGAATGACATTTTGATCTTCCAACAACGTCAAGGTGAAACTCTTTATGAGGCGTGGACTCGTTTCAATGACTTACTCCAAAAATTCCCTCATCATGGCATTTATCTTTGGCTTCAATCCAAATTTCTATGATCATGTCAATCCCTCCACAAGGCAAACCATTGACCATGCGGCCGGTGGCAAGCTTCGTGACAAGAATGCGGAAGAATCGTGGGGTATCATAGAAGATCTTGCTCTCTATGACAATGAATGTTGGAATGACCCTCGCGAGTTGAGCAAAACGGTCAAGGCGATATCCTTGCCTTCGAATAACTCAAGCATTCCCAACTGTCGGATCATGGAACTCGAAGACCAAGTCAAGTTCCTAATGAAATCCTACGAAGCTCCTAAACCTTCATGTCAAGTGAACAAAATCACTTTTTCATGTGGATTATGTAGTGGTCCCCACGACACTCGTGATTGCATGGAACTCCCAGAATAAGCTTTTGCCGATTATGCATCCTCGCTTGACAGGGCGGGAGAAAGGTGGTTCACTTTCAAACCCAAGCAAAACACTTATAGTGATTCATACAACCCCTCTTGGAGAAATCACCCAAACCTTAGGTGGAGACAAAACCAAAATTCGTCTCAAAACAAATTTTCAAGCCCACCTAATCGTTCTCAACCAAGTGGTTCATCCACAAACAACAATCATTCGTACTTAAACAACTCCAACAATCTTGAAGGATTGATGTCTAATTTTATGTCATCTCAAGAAGCTCGTTTGTCCAAGTTTAAAGCCGATTTCAAGCAACAACAAAGCGAGATGACGAATAAAATTGACAATATGTAAAGGTTCTCAATGATCGAGTAATGGGAGCACTCCCAAGTGACAACGTCAAGAACCCAAAACTAAATGTTAACTCTATTTTATCGGTTTCGTCTCCTAGTTCTTGTACTCAATTTTACTCGGTCAATGCTATTAAAACGTGTTTCAATCAAGCTCAAGTTTTTTAAAATGACCAAGACGATAAAGTTAATTCACCAATTGATACTTCGATCAAACAAGTTATTGAAACACAACCCAACCAAGAGCCTAACCTTAGTCTTAAGGATGAATTCAAAGATCTTTATGTTGAGCGTCAAGTTCTTGATGTCTTAGCTCGCGCTCCTTACTATAACGCCCTTTTGGAAAAATACAAGGAGAAAGTTAGGTTAGGTAAAAGGGGGTCCGCCTTTGTTAAAAACACGCTACCCAAGAAGTTAGATGATCCGGGCTTATTCGTTTTGCCATGTAGGATTGGGAACTCCAAAGCATATGATACCTTAGCCGAATTAGGATCATCCATAAATATAATTCCGTTGTCCCTTTATAGGCACCTTAATTTAGGTCAACTTGAAACAACGGATTCAATTATAGGATTGGCGGATGGAAGTGTAACTTATCCGGTAGGAATAATAAAAGACATGATAGTACATGTAGTAAAGTTGACTATTTTGGCGGATTTTCATGTCTTAGATATAGTTCATGACAAAAAATGCCCATTCCTTGTTGGAAGAGGATTTTTAGTGACTGTTAGTGCAAAAATAGATTGTAAGTTGTCCAAGATAACAGTAGGAGAAGATGACACTAGGTTGGTCTATGATGTCCAAAAGCATGAGTATGATAAGGAAGAGGGGACAGTGCCCGATTGGTTAGCTAGAGATAGAAAACCATCTAGATATAGCCCCCGAATTGATGATGAGTTTATTAGACCTCCACACCTCTTTTACTTAGAAGATGAGTTTGTCAAGAATTCATCTTTCATGGAACAAAAATTGGCTAGGGATGTCGAACTCGACCCATTTGAGGACCCACTAGTGTTTAGGAAGATGGTTGAGTTCCTAGGATTCTTGCCAATTAATCTTTGTATGAATAAGTGGAAAAAGGAGGATGAAAAGAGTACTTGCGATTGGGAAAAGCCACCTAAAGAAGGAGATGGTTTGTGGCACATTAAGATGACCATAATAGATCCCGATGGGGAGGAGTTTGAAAAGTCATACCAAACGGAGCGTACTAAGCGGAAATTAAAAGACAAATGTGATCCAAGGGATATCCTCAATGAGGAACCTACTTATGTCACGTAATAGGGCCTGACTTTGAGTCTAGCTACAAGACTCGTAAATAAAGAAAAGCGCTTCTTGGGAGGCAACCCAAGTATTTAATTTTTGTTTGTTTGTTTGATATCATATATATGTTTTACCATGATTGTCTACTTTTCATGTTTCGAATTAATTTGTGAAAATATTTTATTTTGTTTTTAACCTCGTCTTAATTGCATATAAAGGTATTTTACAAAAAGATAAGTGTAGGGAAGATTATATTTATTTTAAAGAACGAATTCGAACACGAAAATAAACAATGCATGATTAGCATATATTCGTGTGTTTGTTTGAGTCAAATGCTTGTATCGAGTCACAATGAATGTTTTGCAGAATTTCCAGGTTTTAATTATTATATATTTCCAGAAATTTTCGAGAAAACAAAAAAATTAAAATACTGTCAGGTCTATCCTGACGGCATCAGGGTTTACACCCGATGGCGTCAGGCACCGTAGCAAACGTTTTTCCAAATTTTTGTTTTACTGTCGAAACTTAATTTTTGAAAATTTCCAGAATTTTTAAATTTTTGGAAATCTGTAAACATTTATTTTGCAAGCATTATATTTTATTTGATTTCTAGGATTTAATTTTTAGTATATATAGTGTTTACTGCCGATTTTTATGCGAGGTTTCGTGTTTGTTTTCCTAGTCGTTTTCAGGTTATATTGGACAAAAAAATACAAGTGCACATTGGAGGAAGAAGTTTTATCACTTTATTGTCTTGGAAGAGGATTTAACCGTATTTCACAAGGCCATGCCGAGCAAATCAGGGGAGTATTAGTTTCTCTTATCTATTTTATTTTTTCCGTTATCATAACTTTGCTACTTTTCAAGAACATTGTGGAAAATGTTCAATTTAAGTGTAGGGAGGGTAAAATGGGATACCTTAGAAACTAGAACTTCGCTTGATATTTGTTTTATTTTAGAGTAAATGTGTAATAAAACAAAAGAGATACTTGTAAAGGTGATTTTAGCACCAAATTTAATTTTTTTAACAACATATAGGAGTGAAACCTTAGTTTTAATAAGCGTCTCATGGATAAGAATTATATAGCTAGCACAAAAACCTTACCACTCAAAAATTTACACCGCAAAAATGTGAGGTTCGCCTTTAGATCTTTAGGAAAAAGCATTCACATTTAATGCTTATGAGTGTACCGGTAGTATATAGATTCTAGAACTTGCGTTTGTGATGCATCCCAAGATCGCTAGTGAGACTACATTCATGTAGTTAGGATTGACTAAATGATAAGAGCATTAGGATAACCCTTGTTTTAAACATGTATTATAATTAAATTGGCTACATTGGTCAAGCAATTCTCCCACACCTTTGCGATGTACTCATTTTTAGTACACGATACCCCTAGTACACCCCTCAGAGCCTATCCTTTTCGCGGTTCTTGTGATATTTCGGTGGATTCAGAAATATTAATGAAGAGCATTGTTTACAATCCACCCCCAAATGTACACCCAAATCGCCTTAGCCTTCCTTGTATGCACTCAACTTTAGTGCATTATTGTTACAACATTTGTGAAACCCTTTGTTAATTGTCTTTTTGATTACATGGTTGCTAAGTCGAGTCATATCTTTGTAAATACATTTTTGGATGATTGGGACTCATGGGTTTAGTACTAGTAGTTTTGGAGTAATGGGGAAGAAAGTGAAATGTTAATACCCCCCATATATGCGTCAATGTTAAAAGTACTCCACGTGTTTTCGTCTCTACAATTTGGGTCATTAGTTAGTTTTCATTTATGTAAAAGTTCAATTAGGGAGGCAACAAGATATCCCTTTGTAATGATGTATTATTTGTGGATAGTAGGGCAAAAGTGTATGAAAAAAAAAGTGAAAAAGAGAAAAAAAAATTAAAAAAAAAATCAAAAGAAAAGAAAAGAAGAGAGATAAAAAAAAATATACGAACTACCATCCCGCCCTTTATCTTTATTTTAGTCAACGTAGTGTGAAGAAAAATACCAAAAAAAATAGAGTTAGCTAGTCGAGTCGAGTCATGGCTTAGCAACGCCACCTTGTACATGTAATTAATAAAGATGATTGACTTGCCACTAGTAAAATTCCCATTATCCAACAAAACCGTGTTTTCCTTACCCTTACACTTAACGTTACAACCCTTTAAAAGCCATCTTTGATAGTTTATCCTAGGTGCTTACGCCAAAGTGGTGGATGTTTGATCCGTTCTCAAGCCTATGGTAATGTATGTGCTATGAAAGGTAGAGAGTGTTTTATTTTCCCGTTTCCATATGTTATATATCTTATACACCCGAGAGAGATGTTAGAATCCAAATACTTATTGTAAGGTGCTAGTATATAATTTCCATGCTTATTTAGACTAACGTGAAACGATTGTATATTGTAATTACTTTTGAACTAATGCTAAATGACCCCTAACCTGTAGATTGATTAGGATAAAAGCACATTCGCTTGAGGACAAGCAAATCCCAAGTGTAGGGATATTTGATAAGGATTTATTTGATACATTTTTAAGGGGGCATTTAGTCACAAAAATCGTAATAATATGATCAAATATTTCCCTAAATCGTTTCTTTTAATATTTAAGGTACTTGGGACTAAAAATCTGGAAACAGACATGTTTTGGGCTAAATAAGACATGAAAGTGAAGAAAACAACGTAGTCGCAAAATTCTGTCAAACAAGGAGGTCAGACGGCGTCAAGCTTTATGAGCTGACGCCGTCACTTGCAAAGAAAAGTGGATTTTTGGTACAAAACTAACAAGCGATGTCTCAGAAGATTTTGAAGACACTGCAACTGACGGCGTCAAGTGTATTTGAAGACCAGTGTCACGTACAAAGTTTAACAAGAGACGGCTCAAAACGTTTAGTGAAGGACAGCGTCAGAACCCTTCATGACGGCGTCAGAGATCCTAAGTGACGCCGTCAGAACGGCGACCTGCACAAGACGAAACCCTAATGGCGGCAAGCTGACGGCGTCACGACCTATAAGGTGACGCCGGCACAAGTGTAATATTATATATATTTTCGTATGTTTTCCATAATTCATGTAACATCTTGGAGTATCACTTAGGGAACGATTTTCTCAGCCTTTGTAAGGGTTTTTACAGCCCCCAAACTCATGTTTAATTGAAGATAAGTTATTCCTTTAATCATTCAATATGTCTATGTGTTGTTTGATTACTTGTTTATCTTCTCTTCTCTTTAACATGTTAGCTTAGATTATTTAGTGTTTGCTTAGATCTAATGAAACCTAGTTATTGATCATTGACTTGTCGTCTCTTGTTTAATTGATTGCCTTGCGTTAGGAGTAAGAAAACTGGCTATTTTCTTATATGTGTTAGCTTGAACGTGACAATTAAAACAAGGACGTGACTTAGTCAAAAGGACGTGACAATTCGACTAGTCAAAAGGAGATAATTAGGGAGTAAAGAAATCTAAGTGAACACGCTTTCCCTATCATACGAGTTACCACAAATTTACTGTTCTTGTTAATCAGTTTAGTTTAATTATTAGTTTTGGTTTAATCAATTAGTGGTTAAACCGCCCACTCTTCCAAACCCCGATATTTTTAATTGCTTTTCATAAAATACAAAAATACAAAAAATCATCTCTCACCTTTAGACCTATCTCATCATACACTTTGACCTAGCGACACTATTCCCCTAGAGAACGATCAATCCCTCGTGTCTTATCTATACAACACTACAACGATTAGGTACACTGCTTAGGGAGATTACAAAACTTCTTAAGAGTTTCTTAAGGGGTAAAATTTCTTGAGAGTTGCAAAACTCCCCATCAGTGTTTTTTTTTTGTATTTGTGCTTCTAAGTAGGGGTGTTAGATGGGTCGACCCGACCCGAACCTGAACCCGATAAAGCCTTATAGGGTCGGGTTCATTCAAGGGGTCAACCCGACCAACCCGATAGCCTTATAGGGTCGGGTTAGGGTTATATTTTTCATACTTTATCGGGTTCGGGTTCAACCCGATAACCCGATAAATGTATAGGCCTTCCTCGTTCTTGATGCGTTATTTATCCAGTTTTAAATTTATAAACTAAGAAGTACTTGGACTAACACATACTAACGGGCAGTGTACCCGGTCATGTGAAGTATAGCCTAGGTAAATCAGAGTGTTGTCCCAAGAGCTGTTGGTCTGGCAAATAAGGTGATGGTTTGTAATAAAAAAAGGTTGATTGTTTAGAACTTATCTATCTACTAAAACAATCAAACATAAAGAGAGAAGAAGTGATGTGACTAAGCAATGCTTTAATTATAGTGCCCGATGTCTAGCTCCTTAATCCAATATAGTGGTTAAATATCATTAGGTTCAGTTGGTCAAATCTCCTAACCTATAATTCCAGACCCGTACCTCATTTGGTAAATTCGGCCGTTCAGTCCAGTTTCAGTCATTACGCACCAACTCTCTTCTAAACTTATCTCTAGTGGTTTAAACACTAACCCAAGGATGGTGTAGTCCTTTGGTCAATCCTTACCCAACCTCAAGCTTCCTACATTTCTTAAATATATCTGCTAGAGTAGGTAGTCCTTTGGTCAATTCTTACACAAGGGGTGCGTAGTCCTTTGGTCAATTCTTACACATCCTCGCAACCTATTTGGCTAGGGTCCTTTGGTCGATTCAAACTAGCCTCATAGATACTATCCTAGCTTCAACACTACCGAAACACGAGGATCGATGATAAACTAAAAAGACATCTATATAGGGAATACTAAACAAAGTGCACAATCAAAGCATAGATAAACATCAAGACTGAATTCATCAAATGATTAAATGTAAAGCGTAATTGAATTCAAACTTCAATAAACTAGATTGGTATCTAGTTTCATGAATTGATTGTCTTGACTACGAAAACTGCTCTTCTTCCATCCTTCTGACTTCATTTGTGTTATAGGGCTGCTCTCCCTCAACACTAGCTGAGGTTTGGGAAGGAGATGATTTTCTAATGCAAGATTCTTTAGTATTTATAGATTTCCTTGGCACGATCATGTTACGGCGTAACCATAAGTAAGTGGTTATGTCGTAACTATCTTTTATATAAGATTTCTTTGCTGGCACTGCGGTACTTACGGCGTAACCAAATCGACTAGTTTATGCCGTAACCTTCAAACTTGGTCCATACATTTTTCCTTCCACAATTTTTGCGGCGTAACCTCCAAAGTGAGTTACTAACTCAGATCCCTCGTAAATATTTTTCACGTTTCTACGGCGTAACTTTGTTAATGCAGTTACGCCATAACCTTGAATAGTGTTGACTTAGTATTCTAGTGATTATATAGGTTACGGCGTAGGTTATTCGTAGTTCCTACGCCATAAGTTTCTTCTGGTCAGTAGGCTTGTGTGTATTTTGCTATTCCTTATTCATAAGTTGGCTTTTTCCGCTCCAATGCTCATCAACATCCTGAAATGAGATAATGAGTGATAAAAGTACATATACATGCAAAATTACACAAATAACGAGCACTTTATGGGGAAATTGATACTTAAAATATCAGGACAATTTAATGTTATCAAATATCCCTCCACTTAAACTCTACTTGCTTTCAAGTAGATTATATTAGAATGATTCTTAAAAATATAACTCCCAAGTTAACCTGGAAGTTATGAATTTAAAATTTTACCTATGCTAGAAATATCAAAACCGATGATGCGTGGTTTTGCGACCCTACAACAGGTTTTACCTCTCGAGGGATATCGAGAGGCTTGCAATCCCCACCAGGCAGTGTACCTGACCGATGTAGTATAGTGTAGTGGCAAGTACCGGGGGATTGATCGTTCTCTAGGGGAATAGTGTCGTTAGGATTGAAAAACTACTCTAATAGGTCTAAGGATGAGGGAAGATTCTTTTTGTATTTTTATATTTTATGGAAAGCAAGTAAAATCTCGGGTTTGAAGGATAGGGCGGAATTAGTTGCTAGTCAACTAACCCAAATAACTACAAACGCAAATAAAATAAAATAACTGAAAATAAAAAGGTCGTGGAACTTATATGGGGAGAAATGTGTTTACTTAGATTTCCTTACTCCCTAACTATCTTTTACCGGTTGATTAGTGTGTATTAATTGCGTGGATGACGGGTGTATTCCTTAATACCAATCGTGGGGTGGCGTACATACTTCCCCAACTCTATGAACTCCTACTTCACTCCTATGTCGAGCCGGCTAAGAAGCTCCTAACATGGGATCATTAGAATTCGCTCATGCATTAAATACAACCATAAAAACCTAGTACGCATTGGTTCATGCTTCTTAAGACGTTCAAGCAAGTTACCGTATAGGAGGTTAGCCAGTTTTCTTAAGCCTAACATAGATAAACAATCATCCAATACAATCAATAACACACCAACAACCAATAATCAATAGTTAGGTTTCATTAGATCTAAGCAAACACAAGATAAATCTAGCCTAGCATGTTAAATAAAAGACAAGAACAAGATATAATCAAACAACACATAGACATATTGAATGATTAATTGATTACTTATCTTCAATTGAACATGGGAGATCCAAGGGTATAAAACCCTTAAAAATAGTAGAAAAATCGTCTTTAGGGTTTCTCCTCACAAAGTGGCACCCTATGAATGAAAATTGCAAAACTATATATAGAATTTAGGGTCTGACGGCGTCACGTTATAGAGCTTGACACCGTCACCTCGCCGTGTTTAGGGTTCCTTGATAGCCTTCTTGACGCCGTCCCGTTGTAATCATCAAAATTGCTCTCTGGCGCGTCAGGGGTTGACGCCGTCAGGCAAGGGCTTGACGCCGTCTCGTGTACATTTCCAGCCAGATTTGAGACTTTGTCGTTTTCTTCACTTTTATGCTCCAAAAACGTCCAAAATGCTTCCTTTTCCAGATTTCTCCTTCAAAGTACCTAAAATGACAAAAGGAACGATTTAGGGCAATATTTGATCGAATAAATACGATTTCGGGCTTAAATGACCCCCCAAAAGCGGTACACTTTTCACTTCATCAAATACCCTTACACTTGAGATTTGCTTGTCCTCAAGCAAATGCGCTTTTATTCTAATCAAAATACAAGTTAGGGGTCATTTAACGCTAATATAAAAGTAATTACAACAAATATTCGTTCCACTTTAATCATAATAAGCACGGAGATTACACACTAGAACCTCACAAGTAGTGTTTAGATACTCACATCTCTCAGGTGTCATAAAAGTATATCTCGTAAATGGAAATGAATAATATCTCTCACTACCTGTCATAGCAAATAGATTACCATAGGCTTGGGAAAGGATCAAAAACCTCCTCCACTAGGCGTAAGCACCTAAGATAAACTATCAAAGAGGGCTTTTAAACGGGTTATAACGTTAGGTGTAGGGATATGATAAACACGGTTTTGTTGGATAAAGGATATTTTTCTGGTGGCGAGTTAAAGATCTTGATCAATTACATGTACAATAAGGCGTTGCTAAGCCAAGACTAGACTCGACTTAAGCTAATGAAACAAAATAACAAAGACTTAAAATAAACATAAAATGAGACGGGATGGTAGTCCGTATGTTTTTTTTTCTACTTTTTTTTTTTTTTTTTTTTTTTTTTTTTTTTTTTTTTTTGCATACACTCTTGCCCTACCATCCAAAATAATACATCCAAGGGGCCTCGGTTCTCCCCTTACATTTGAACTTTTACATACTTTACAATTAACTAGTTTATCGACTCGAATTAAGATAATCAAAACACTTTGAGTACTTTTAAAACATTTAGCATACATGGGGGGTAATAATGACGTTCTTCCCCATTACTCCATTATACTAGTACTTTACCCATGAGTCCCAATCGTCCCAAAACAATATGTACAAGGATATGACTCGACTTAGCAACCATGTAATCAATTAGATAATTAACTTGGGTTTAAACAAATGTTGTCACAATAATGCACTAAAGATGAGTGCATACAAGGTAGGCTAAGGCGATTTGGGTGTACATTTAAGTGGGGTGTAAACAAATTCTTCCTTTAAGTAAAATGCTTAAAGGTCGAAACGAAAAAGATAGGCTCTGAGGGGTGTACTAGGGGTATCGTGTACTAAAAATGAGTACAACGCAAAGGTGTGGGAGAATTACTTGACCAATGTAGCCAATGTAATTATAACAAAAATACAGGTGTAAAACAATGGGTTAATCCTAATGCCTCTTATCATGTAGTAAATCTAACTACACGAATGTAGTCTCACTTGTGGACTTGGAATGGTCCTAACGCAAGTTCTAGAATCTAAGTGCTACCGGTACACACATCATAGCATAAATGCTTTTCCTACCAATTCTAGGGGCGAACCTCACATATTTGGGGGTGGAAAATTTTTTAGTGGTACGGTTTTGTGCTAGTTATATAACTCCTATCCGTGAGACGCTCATTAAGACCAAAGTTTCACTCTTATATGTTGTAAAAAAATTTTAAATTTGGCACTAAAATTGCCTTAACAGGTATTTCTCTCGGTTTTATTACACATCTACCATTAAACAAACGAAAATCAAGCGTAATTGCATTCTCTAAGGTATCGTAATTTACCCCCCCCTTACACTTAAGATGAACATTGTCCCCAATGTTCAAATAACAAGATGTAAAAGTAAATAAGGTAAAAGAATGAAATCAAATACTCCCCTGATTCGCTCGGTGGATAAAGAGGTAACATGGTTAGATCTTCTTCCAAGGTAATGTTGAAGTTTCAAGATTAAAGCAGCGCCAAGAGCTTGATTCCACATACATCTCCTTGTCCAAAATAACCTGTTAGACCTGAGAAAACAAACACAAAAAACCCAAAGCATCAACCTGAACAAAAAAAACTCACAACTAGATGTAATTCCAGACTTAGAAATAAAAACAAAACAATTAAAGATATAATGCTTGTAGAATGAATATTTGCAGATTTCCTGGAGTTTATAAAACTAAAGATTTAACAAAAACTTTATGACCCCGGTAGAAAAACAAAACTTGCAAAATTTTCAGAATTTTACACTTGACGCCATCAGGTGACCTGCATAAATTTTTTTGGTTAGTTTCCGGAAAATTTCTGGAAAAACTCATGCCTCACTTCCTGGAAGTCCTGCAAAATATTCATTATGACTCGATATAAGCATTTGACTCTAACAATTACTAGTATGCATGCTCATTTAATATTGTTGTGGTTCATGTTCAATCTTGTTCTTGTAAACAAATTTGGATTCCCTTACACTTATCTTTTGCAAAATACCTTTATAGGTAGTTAAGACGAAGTTAAAAACAAAATAAAGCATTTTCACAATTTACTTTGAAACATGAGCACAAACAATAACAATTAAACTTGCATACGGAAACAAATAAAATCAAACAAACAAACAAACAAATAAAAAAAAAAGCTTGGGTTGCCTCCCAAGAAGCGCTTGTTTTTGTTCGAGTCACGAGCCTGACTCTACCCTTATTTAACGGAAATAGGGGAGGTTTTCCCTACACTTAGGATTAAGTGCGGGTGGAAGTAGCGATACACACCCTTAGGGTGGAAATATGCCACGTGAGGTGAAGGGGGTGAGTGAATGGCTTCCTTCATCCTAAAACTACCCGGATAATATTGGTTGATGGGTGGGTCGGTTCCTCTTTTGTCTCCTAGATGTAAATCTAAGGATGGAAAGTTGTGCAAAGATTGAGGTTCCGGTTCATCAACACTAGGAAATTCCCTAGAACTAAGAGTAAGGTTATCATTACAAGTGTCCAAACCTATATCCTCTAGTTGTGTTTGGTTCAAAGGTTCTACCTCCATCGGGATTCCTAAAGTCTCTTCTACTTCTTCCGGGTAAGTCACGGGCGGTGTGGGTGCCTCAAATAATGGCAGGACATGTGGGGTACTTTGTGAGCTTGGATTATCCACCTCATCCTCCATTGTATCAAGATTACCTATGTGTTCATCTTGTATTATGGTGGCTCCTAACCATGACATGCACTTAGGTATCTCAACACTAACATATTCATCCCCAAACAAACTTGTTTCATGATCCTTGAAATTTGTGGTCGATTGACTTATACTAACGTTTGTTGGGTTGTCAATTCTATAATAATATTGGGCACACTCTTCTATGGCATCCCATGCTTCTTCAGCATTTAATTCCCTAAGGTCCTTGCCGATAAAATGGTAAATGTCCCTTTGGGCATGTCGGTCGACATGATTGTAAAAGATTTGAGTTAGGGACCAAAAATCGAAGTTATGATGAGGGACTTTTTGGAGTAAATATTTAAAACGAGTCCATGCATCATAGAGAGGTTCATCTTTATGTTGTTTAAACATCAAGATGTCATATGGAGTGGGTGAATTACGTGGTTGGTAGTATGGTGGATTCGGGTTCTCCATAATGGTGAACGAAAGAGTCAATCGAAATTACGAACAAACACACAAAGAAAAAGATAGACTAAAGAAAACATAGAAAAATAAAATAAAAATCTCACTAGAAAGGAATCTAGTGAGTAGACCTAATAAAATAAAAATTCAACCTAAACAATAACTATTCCCCGGCAGCGGCGCCAAAAACTTGATGCGTGGTTTTGCGACCTTACAACAGGTTTTACCTCTCGAGGGATCTCGAGAGGCTTGCAATCCCCACCAGGCAGTGTACCTGACCGATGTAGTATAGTGTAGTGGCAAGTACCGGGGGATTGATCGTTCTCTAGGGGAATAGTGTCGTTAGGATTGAAAAACTACTCTAATAGGTCTAAGGATGAGGGAAGATTCTTTTTGTATTTTTATATTTTATGGAAAGCAAGTAAAATCTCGGGTTTGAAGGATAGGGCGGAATTAGTTGCTAGTCAACTAACCCAAATAACTACAAACGCAAATAAAATAAAATAACTGAATATAAAAAGGTCGTGGAACTTATATGGGGAGAAATGTGTTTACTTAGATTTCCTTACTCCCGAACTATCTTTTACCGGTTGATTAGTGTGTATTAATTGCGTGGATGACGGGTGTATTCCTTAATACCAATCGTGGGGTGGCGTACGTACTTCCCCAACTCTATGAACTCCTACTTCACTCCTATGTCGAGCCGGCTAAGAAGCTCCTAACATGGGATCATTAGAATTCGCTCATGCATTAAATACAACCATAAAAACCTAGTACGCATTGGTTCATGCTTCTTAAGACGTTCAAGCAAGTTACCGTATAGGAGGTTAGCCAGTTTTCTTAAGCCTAACATAGATAAACAATCATCCAATACAATCAATAACACACCAACAACCAATAATCAATAGTTAGGTTTCATTAGATCTAAGCAAACACAAGATAAATCTAGCCTAGCATGTTAAATAAAAGACAAGAACAAGATATAATCAAACAACACATAGACATATTGAATGATTAATTGATTACTTATCTTCAATTGAACATGGGAGATCCAAGGGTATAAAACCCTTAAAAATAGTAGAAAAATCGTCTTTAGGGTTTCTCCTCACAAAGTGGCACCCTATGAATGAAAATTGCAAAACTATATATAGAATTTAGGGTCTAACGGCGTCACGTTATAGAGATTGACGCCGTCACCTCGCCGTGTTTAGGGTTCCTTGATAGCCTTCTTGACGCCGTCCCGTTGTAATCATCAAAATTGCTCTCTGGCGCGTCAGGGGTTGACGCCGTCAGGCAAGGGCTTGACGCCGTCTCGTGTACATTTCCAGCCAGATTTGAGACTTTGTCGTTTTCTTCACTTTTATGCTCCAAAAACGTCCAAAATGCTTCCTTTTCCAGATTTCTCCTTCAAAGTACCTAAAATGACAAAAGGAACGATTTAGGGCAATATTTGATCGAATAAATACGATTTCGGGCTTAAATGACCACCCAAAAGCGGTACACTTTTCGCTTCATCAACCGAGCACCTCACGAAGAAGGGAAACGAAATCACTTAAACACTCACTAATCTATAAGTTTCGTTCTTTTAGGGGTGATCACTCAAAAGCATAGTCATAACATGTATTCTATCATAGGCTTGGCGGTTATACAAATCTCCACCACTAGAGCTAAGGTCAAGACAATCCTTAAAGGCAACATTGGGTTAATAATGACAACGGCTAGGGGTGATTTGTCTTCTAAGTTCTCGCTCATGTGCTACAGCGAAGGCGACAAAATCAATGATACATGACCAAATCCATGGCCAAGACACCAATGATTGCTCACTCCCTCGCTTAAACTTAGAGTTATGAACGTTAAAAACAATATGGGTAGGGTGAGACATGGGATACACATAATAAGGTGTAAAATTTAAAAATACATAAACAAACTGTCTTAGTCCATAATCAAGTCATCACCGTTTACCGTCTATCCAAATCCAAGGGTCAAGGTACGAATATTGGATCATCGAGTAACGAGTTAGTGTGCCAAAGGTAGATGTCGTACAATGGTGATAAATGTCTACTAACTCGATCTTCAAAAAGCTAACCACTTACTCATGTCCATCATAATCGAACAAAGCATTCCCTCATCATCAATTATGGCGTAACTTCTATTAATGGGTTACGCCATAGGACTCTTTAAGCATTTTCCATACCCTTACTCACTTAGTTATGGTGCGGTATATATCTCACTCATCAACATTCTTTTTTTTTACTAATGAATTTATCCCCCCACTTGAGATCAACCGTATATGGGGGGTCTTCAATGATCTTCAAAATAATAGTCTCTCATGAAAGTGCAATTCTCGAACCTTCAACCTGAACCCAAGACATAGGCAAACGACAATTTCTCGAGAATGGACTTAAAGACAATACGGTTGGCTAAGGCGATATGGTGTAACAAAACAATTTTTACGTGGTTTAAGAAATGAAAGATAGGCTCGGAAGGGTGTATTTATTAGGTCAAATTTGACCAAATTATCCCTCACAGGTATTTGAAACATTAAATTAGACTAAGTTTAGGATAGCTGATCATGTCAGAGACCCTAACTCTCTCTCTGATGGAGTCCATAGGGTAAATCATAGAGCAAAGTTTACCCTTGACTGAATGAACAACACAACTGAACATCATCAGCTATCCAAAAGGCTCACTGGTAAAATACCATGAGCAAACCTCAAAGAAGTCAGAGTTAAAGACAATGAATAGAAGTACAAAGGTCTGAAGGGACTCACTGAGTGTTCACATATCTAATGATAAACACATCAGATATGTGTTGTACCTTCCCAAAGCTCAACAGGAGTACTTTGCATTGACAAAGTCTGAAACTAAAAAGCTTTGCAAGCTGATAACAAAGTTAGCTATAACAAAGAAAAAAGAAGGGACAACTACCTCAGAGACCTCAAGGACTGACAAATGTCCTTGAGTCTCTGTCATTGACTTATCATCTTGAGCAATGCAGATGAACCAGCAGCACTCATCAGATACACTCAGGGAGCAAGTGTAATCTTAGAGCTGCCTGAAGTACTCATTTACGCTTAGGCGGGAGTAATTCAAAGCTAAAGCAAAGCGGGAAAACCCTTGAGAAGATAAGGAAACATCGAGAGCAGGGAAAGCTACCTACATTATGAGATGTCAGCAACAGTAAAGCATCCCTAGCCACACAAAGTGAACGTATACCTTAACTATCAGTTTACTTCTAGTTTAGTTTTACTATTCTTGTGACTACTAACAGTGTCTCTCCCTTTCTCTATAAAAGGGAGGTTAGTAGTAGTGATAGGAAACGATTCCACCTCTAGAACACATTTCCACTTCTAAGTGGAATCCACCTCTTCATAACTTGAAGAGAAGCATTTTTAATTAATAGGGATAGTATTATGGTAATGTACAAATGGGTATTATTAGTCGATCATGGTCAAGATCGTGTAACCATGCTCTTATCAATAATAAACATCGGTTATTTTCATTTGCTCAAACTCTTATTTATTCAATTTATGGTGTTACACAAGTTATTGGTGAACCAACAGTATCTATGGGTATCTTGCACTAAAGGTGAGTGCAACAAATGGGTTTATCATAGGAGGTCGACAAGTCGAGGTGACTAGTCGATAAACACATACAATTTGACACATATGGGCTATTTGGGTGTAAATCCTATAATATTGACTTTTTGAATTATCTATGTCAAATGCACCAAGAATACTTAATGCATTACTCATCTATGGTCTCAAAATGATATAAAGGCCAAGTTCTAAAGTCTACATTGCTACCGGAACACTCAATATTTGGTGGATTGTGTAATATGAGAAAACGGATCAAAGACTAAATCTCACCAAAGGAAATCAAGGGTTGTAGCGTGCTCGGCAAAGATCTAATCTAGTTAGGTTTAGAAAAACATGTCATGTTTTTTGAAAATGGCATAATTTTTCAAAATAAACTAGAAAAATCGAGGGCAAGATAGTGAAGTGGTAATACATTAATAATTTCTATTCCTCTCCCCCCTTCTTAAGCTGTACAAAGTCCCGTTTGTACTACACATAAACTATTATGAAAAGAAGGGAAATAAGAAATGAAAAACTCCCATCTCAAACTTGTGTTATTGAAGTCAAACACATAAAATTTTCTCTCAGAACTAGTTATGGCACAGGTCCATCGACCTGGTTACGCCGTAACTCCTGCTATCTCTCAATTTCTCACATGCCCAACACTGGTTACAACGTAAGTCTAGAAACCAGGTTACACGATAGAATCCGTCTGTAACAAATTCTGAAATCTAAAACATGCAAACATCACAAACGCAAGTAATAGATAATCTAGAAATTAAAAGTACGTCCTAAGAGTTAAATTATTACAGACATAGCATGCATTCAAATTGTTTAAAGAGACATTAGGAAATTGTTCATAAATACAAACACAAAGGAGATATCACTCCTCATCCATCGGGTTCCCAAAATTTTGGGAGGAAGAATGAATGTCGGGGAATGGGCCATAAGGATCAGAGGTGGTGGCTAAGGTGATTCCTGGGAATGATTGCTGAGCAGACATGTAGTTGACCCCCTACCGGACTCCAATATATGGAATATCATGCACGTACACGTAGGGAGGTCCAGTGAAGCGAGGGTGATCAATATGCATGTGCTGGAGCATCTGACTCGTCCTGTCTGCACTCCGTGTATAATACCTCTGCTGCTCCTACTGTATCTGTCTAAACTCACCATAAAAACCATCGTACTGGATGCTCATCCCTGATATCATGGCGGTAATCTCATCTATATCCTCCACTATATGAGATATGTTTCCCTCTATATCTCCCATCCTATCATCCATGGCCAAGAGCCTATCACCAATGCTCCTGATAGGGCGCTACCTAACATGCCCTTCTCCAACATTCCCATAGCTACCAGTAGCCTGGGAGCTCCTGATCCTAACCAATCCGTCTCTTACAATCTCTGGCTCCATCTCTACCTCACCAAATCCATTCAACCTGCAAATACCAAACTCACAAAGCTTTGTAATCCCAATCATACTACACTTCTGTCCCCTGGTTACAATGTTCAAAGTGGCAGGGGTCATCAAACCCAACCCCCTAGCTAGCTTACCAATTAGATGAGCTCCCTGAATGCAGCTCTTCCTTTTCTGGAACCCCTTGGCTCCACCAGATATAAACTTGGCCAAGTTCCAAGGGACATCAATAGGATCACCACCATCCATACCCTGAAGCATGTAAATATAACCCACATTAACTTTCTGCCTTCCTGAATGCCTACCTGCAATAGAAAAAGCAATGAGCCTGTGAAAACAATGTCGAAGTGAGATCCTGATGGTGTTGTAGGAAGGTGGGCTGGAGGTATCATAGTTCACAGCTGTAGAGATTGAGTAAAAGTAAATCCTAGGGTTTTAGTTTGGGTGTCTGGCCCTCCTACATGCACCATTGAATTTTGCAAACATGTCAGAGTTCATCTCCCTCACAGTGTACAAACCCATTGCAAGAATAAACTCCCTCATACTCATCGATCTTCTCACCCACCCCCCTCCCAAGTTGGAAGGTGAGAGCTCCATCCTCGTTTATGTCAGAAATGTGCTCCCTAAAGTGCACAGAGGCCAAAAACTCCCTCACATACTCATAAATAACCGGCTCATTAATCTTGAACAACCTTAACCAAGGCCAACAAGTAAACTTCCATTTTCTCCTTCATAACTAACCTTGCAAAATATTTTTAATGCCTTGGCGGCATTACCATGGTTAACTGTCTCAAACTCGGTGAAATTAAGGGCTTCGGGCCCCTAAATCTCCTTGGTAAGTAGTAGCTAAAGTTTGTCCCTGCATTCCCTGCGATTTTCAGTGTTGTACGTAGGGTCATTGAATCGTAGCGAGTTCATGGGGTTGTTTTCTTCATAAAATAAACTAAATACTTCATTATTTAGCGCATCAAACAAAGGTTAGGGCATAACATTCTTACAAGTTACGCCATATGATTCTACTAATAACAAATTACTGTGTAACCCTGTTCATTGGTTACACCATAGTTCTCATTAACTCAAAATTCCCATTTTCCATACAAACATGGTTACGGCGTAACCCCATCGTTTTGGTTACACCATAGGTTTCTAATGATGATTCTACCTACCATGGTTACTGTTGGAACACAGAAAGTATAAATCATTAGTGCAGGGACTTCTATTTATCTTTTGTATTAGAATAGGGTATGTTGTGTAACTTTGTGTGGTTGCGATAGCATAATACTATCGCAACACTTGTATAGTTGCGATAGGATGCTTGGCTACGAATAGGTATAAATACCCCCTACCTCATGGGTAATGAGGTGTGTGTTCTTATCATTATCTATGCGAAACTTTCTTCCTTTTCTCTCATTTATCTCTCTAAACTAAATTGTCCACACCCACTTTATCTAACTAAGATTATATTCGTAGACGTGATATTATTGGAACAACCATTGGTATCAAGAGCCAAATATGGTTTGTTGTTTCACGTAGTTGTGTTTTAGCTTTGTTTTAATCTTCATTAGTAGTAAAAGTTTTGGCTTTATGACTTAAAGAACTTTCTCTCTCTAGAATATCTTTACTTTCATACGTCGTATAAAGATTAACATGTTTAATCTTATAAAACGTATGTTAGGATAATGTTGGGAATTAAACTAACAGTACAAACTGCTAGTGATAGTGTTTCAACTATTGAAGAATACACTAGCAGTACTAACTGACTTAGTATTGCTAGTACATGGAGTTTGTACTGCTTATAAAGTTGAAGACAGAAGAAAAACCGTGTAAGGAGATAAGTATAGAATAGATTTGGTGTATATCTTATTTAGTTAGACTTATACGAATATTGTGCATATTATACTTATCTTGTAAAGGACTCCTTGTGCTATAAAAGGAGGTCCTAGGTTAGGTTTTCTATACGTGTCTTTTGCATTAAGCTTTTTGGTGTTCTTAATGGCTGGTAATTCGAGACATTGGAAAACTGGATTGGAAGTATGATATTGATTCGTAGTTGTGAAGATCAAGGTTGCTTATTTTCGTCCCCTAATTGATGAAGACAAAAAGGGGAAGAATATTTACATAGAAGATTGCAACTTGTAGAGCCTTGGTGATATAGCATGGATTAAGGGGAAGTCTATGTCTTTCATATATTTTCGCTTCAGGGGAAGTTCGTGCTTATTTGGTTTTGTCATTATCAACTAGGGGAAGATTGTTGTGTTTTATATTTGAGTTGATAATACAAAACCAAATAAGCACGAACTTGTGAAGTAAGATTTGATAACAGAACTGTGATCGTTTGAGTTTGAATTGATGGTTTTATAAGCCAATTGAGTTCTTATAAAATAGACTTTAGTGTTTGAGATTTTAGCGAACCGATAATGATTATCTTGAGAGAGAAGAAATCTTGACAATTTAGAAATTATGATCATTATCCAAAAATAAAAACCCTATAAGTATGGTAAGAAATGGATTTTACTCAACGGCTATTGTAACACCCCAACCCGATAAGGGTAGAAGTATTACGTTATGGTGACATATCAAAGGGAACACAAGCATATGACATAAATAATACAATTGAATTTCAATGGTTACAATGGAAAATCTAAAACTACAAGGTTACAAATGGGAAATACAAGAATTACTAGTTCAATATAAGCTTTTCTAATCATCTCTAATCCAAATAGCTAGTAAGGTCTTCTAAGTCCAAATTTCTCTTCACTCATAACCCAGCTTCCAACTAAAACCTGCCGCAGGAAAAGAAATGCGGCTGAGCTACAAGAGCTCAGTGAACAGATATAACGATAACAAAGCAGTAACAGTGAATAGTGAAAAGTAAATGAAATGAAGATCATCCAGTCATAATAAGAGTTAAGGGAGAGTAAAGGAATACAATAAAAGGTTATAAGGTAAAGGAAAACAGTAATCCACTACGTGCCCAAATCAAATCAAATAATCAAATAGCCATGTGTACGGAGGGGAGACCTCGGTACCAAACACAATATGAGGGGATACCTCCAAAGGGTTGGAGTCATGAGCTCCCAAGATGTGAAAGACGTGTATCGCACACACCATCAGTCACCAAATATAACAAATAATCAATGATAAATCCCTCAAAACAGATCAAATCTAGGATGCATCCATACGCCCCAGGTGGCCAAATACTGCCTCTACTTAACAAATCAAATCAAATCAATTCAGGGACGGGATAGGTCATCACTCTCCTACCCTAGAGTCATGCCATCGGTGCATCAATGACATGGACATGAAACCCTCATGCCTAGTATACAAATAAAGGCTCGTAGTCTCAAACTGTGGATCAAGTGTCAAATCCAGTATCAAATGTCCAATTTCAAGTTCCATATCAAGTGGTTCAAATCAAGTTTCCATTTCAAGTATATCATATCCAGGTCTAAGTCAAGGTTCAAAACAAGAGATCATAGCAAAGGTTCATAGTAAGGTTCAAATCGAGTGGATCGTATCAAGGTTCATAATCAATGATTCATAGGTTCATAGTAAAGATTTAATTCAAAGGTTTCTATCCAATGTTCATTTAAAGAAAATGTTTTAATAATGGTTTTCATAAAATGATCATTAAAACGGTTTTCCATAAAGGTAGTCTTAAAAGTAGTTTCCATAAAACTTTTAGTAACATTTCATTTTAAAAGTGGTATCGCAACGTGCTCAACAACATTGTTTTAAAATAGCTTTTCTTAAAACATTTTCATATATAATTAAGAAAAGGTTTTCGTATCCAGTTACAATATCAAATGAACTTACAAGGATTTACAAATTCGGGTTACAGGGTGAAGAACGAATCATATCAAGTATCAAGGGAATATAAACAGGTTCAATTTATCAAGGGAAAACATAGTATGGTTCACAAATCAAATGGAGCAAAGCAAGGTTCACAAATCAAGGGAAACATAGCAAGGTTCAAGGGAAACAAGATAGAAAGAGAAAGAGTTCATGAGAAACCTGTGAGAAGGTCAGAATATCTGTACCTTATTAACCAAGCAAGCAACAATAATAGAAAACACGGAAAAGAGTCAAGATCTCTCCTTCTTCACACCTAAAGGAGTAGAAGACGGAATTACGATAGGTTCTTAATTCAGATTACTCATTTTGGTTTTATCTTTCCATTTTAAGTAACTTCAGTCATTCACATTCCCGTTTAATCAACTTAAAGTATTTAAGATGACCATTTTAGTAGTTCAAGGTTCATAAGGTTATTTATATACAATTAAGGTTATTATGGTAGTTTTACACATTTGAGGGTTTATTAAGTAATTATGACAAGTTTCAGGACCATTATGCAATTATCATAAAATTAGGGTATAAAGTGTAATTATTATAAAGTTACAGGTTTTTACAATTTAAGTCCTTTAGTAATAGCAATATAACAATTTAAACCCTTTAGTATTAGACAATAAACAAATAACACCTTTTAAAAGTCTTTTTACACTTTAACAGCTTTTAAGTATTAACTGGGCCTGTTTTAAATAAATTATGAACCATATTATATCTTCGAAATAAATTTCACTAAAATTCACAGAGCTACCTCAATGTCCCTAGTATTTTATCAAATTTTTCCAGATTTTATTAGCTAGTGTAAGTACGAATGAAAAATCCATTTTCCTAACCTGTTCCAGAATCATATCTGATGAAACACCCGACAAGTTTTTACTTTGTTACCCCTTCAGATAAATTCAAAAACATCTATAAAAATTCCAGTTACTAATAGACATCTCATATATTTCCCAGTTCAAAGTAAACCTTCTAATTCGACACGGTTTGAAAATTAAAATTCATAAACACTAACGAATTTTCCAGGTACACGAATTCAATTTGACACTTGTTTTTCCAAAAATCAAAAAGTGGTCTTCCAGGTCTCTAAAAATTACAAGGTAAATTTCTCCAGGAAGCTATTTCATTAAACTTCATTCTAGACTCCAAAAACTCACAAAAATACATTTTTATCACCAAGATACACTCGATTCAATTAGGACAATTTTCCAGGTCAGTAGCAGTCTTAATCATAACGTGTAATCTTTTATGGTTGTCTTAATCGAACCTCTAGTTCTTGATACAAAACACATATACATTCATTAACATAGGTATAGGTCGATTCATACATCTCATAAACACGTTCATACCCATTATATTTCAGATTCAAAAACAGGTTGATTATATTAGGGTTTATTAAAATCATTATTTCATGTAATCCATCTATCATTTTATGTGTTCTATTTTTGTGATCATATGTGATTGTATACTTGCAAAATGACCAAGAATTGAAAGGGAAAGGATGATACGAATACCCTTGAAGCGTGATCAAAACACAAGAACGAGACACCACAAAATCACCAATGATTTCCTCCTTCTTCTTCTTCTTTGGTACGAATGGCAGCAAGAAAAGAAACAACACAAGAATGTCGATTTTGGTGCCAGTCAATGGTTTGGTATTAGTTAAAGTTTGTCACTTTATTCACTATTGAGTACAAAATATTTAACTGAATCGAGGATCATGATGTAGGAGGGTTTGATTATTACAAATACACACTAGACAACTTTTGATCTCTTTGTAGTGTTTTCCCTTTATAACTATTTTCTAGTTTTACCCAAATTGAAACATTCTGACTAAAATTTACGTTTTTGCTTGGTACCTGCAGTTCTGAGCTAAAAGGGTATACAGATTGGATCATAAGTTTGGATTATTCATTATCACTTTCAGTAAATGGAGAGGCACATTATCTTCTTCTTGTTAGTTCTTCACAAGATAAATGCATACGCATATGGAAAATGGCTTTATGTGATTCAATTAATAGTTTTGACAAAAATAAAGCGGAAAATAGTTTAGCTTATCACATATAGGGTCCTGTATTTACAGTCGGATGTTTTCCTATCAAATATCTTAAGAATATCTTGTTATCGGTTAAGAATATTAGGTGTATTTAGTAGAATGGCAACCACATTCATTAACCGAGAACAGTTTATGTTATCAACCCTTAAAGGATCTTATCTGCATCTACCGACAAGACCATAATGATCTGGCAGCCGGAAAGAACAACGGGCATTTGGGTCAATGTAGTTATTGCTCAGGAGTTAAGTGGAAACCGCAAAAGTCTCTATATTAGCCCAATGTAGTTTTTCTTTTTTTTTGGGAATTGGAGTCAAAATGTTCGTTCTATATTAGCCCATAGTTTTGGTGGATCTTTCCATTTTTGGAAAAATGTTGGTACTGAGTATGATAACTGGAAACTGCAAAAAGTTCCCTTGGGGCATTTTGCTGCGGTGACGGAAATATCTTGGGGTTGGGGCGGTGAATATATAATGTTAGTCAGCAATGATCAGGTATTATGTTTGTACCCAAAACAAAGTGCACAAGTAGAGTTGGCAACTTTGACCCATTCTTATAATGGTCAAATCGGGATATGTTTTATGTCTAACGGATCAAAAGGGTGGTAGAATTTATAAATTAGCTTAAAAAGAAATATGAATGGGTCGAAAATTGCCTACAACTTACATCTTAAATCAACTTCTTTTCTTCAGAAAGTAAGATTAGTGTCGAAGTATCATAATTCTTGCAAAATCGCACGTTTATAAGAACGTTACAAATATTGGGCAGAAATTTTTTGTTTTAACTGTTCCCGAACCTGACAATTTTGAAGGCAAAACACTTAACCATTTTTGGCCCCTTACCAAAGCTGCCATTTTTGCTGTACAACACACTGTTATTGTTTATTGTTATCATGTGCAGACGACTGAAATATTTGCTTCATAGCTAAATGAGGCTAACTTAACAGGAGACAACTCATGGCATGAAATTGCTCACCCACAAGTTCACGGTCATGATATTCATTGCTTAACAATGAAGGCCTGTTGTCATACTTGAAAACATTAAATCTTGCAACTTCCAGTCTACATGATGACCAGCAAGTTGATTTGCAAGTATTTGGTGCAAATATTTATGCACCAACTACTTGCATATCAGCTTCAAGTGAAACTACAAACAGAAGTGGTATTGATGGTTTTGATGCACTCAAGACTATCCCAGACGTTGTTCATTCAGTTTTGATTGAACTACCAATTGAGGAACAATTAGAATGGCATACTGATGCGTGGTTTTGCGACCTTACAACAGGTTTTACCTCTCGAGGGATCTCGAGAAGCTTGCAATCCCCACCAGGCAGTGTACCTGACCGATGTAGTATAGTGTAGTGGCAAGTACCGGGGGATTGATCGTTCTCTAGGGGAGTAGTGTCGTTAGGATTGAAAAACTACTCTAATAGGTCTAAGGATGAGGGAAGATTCTTTTTGTATTTTTATATCTTATGGAAAGCAAGTAAAATCTCGGGTTTGAAGGAGTGGGCGGAATTAGTTGTTAGTCAACTAACCCAAATAACTACAAATGCAAATAAAATAAAATAACTGAAAATAAAAAGGTCGTAGAACTTATATGGGGAGAAATGTGTTTACTTAGATTTCCTTACTCCCTAACTATCTTTTACCGGTTGATTAGTGTGTATTAATTGCGTGGATGACGGGTGTATTCCTTAATACCAATCGTGGGGTGGCGTACGTACTTCCCCAACTCTATGAACTCCTACTTCACTCCTATGTCGAGCCGGCTAAGAAGCTCCTAACATGGGATCATTAGAATTCGTTCATGCATTAAATACAACCATAATAACCTCAGTACGCATTGGTTCATGTTTCTTAAGACGTTCAAGCAAGTTACCGTATAGGAAGTTAGCCAGTTTTCTTAAGTCTAACATCGATGAACAATCATCCAATACAATTAATAACACACCAATAACCAATAATCAATAGTTAGGTTTCATTAGATCTAAGCAAACACAAGATAAATCTAGCCTAGCATGTTAAACAAAAGATAAGAACAAGATATAATCAAACAACACATAGACATATTGAATGATTAATTCATTACTTATCTTCAATTGAACATGGGAGATCCAAGGGTATAAAACCCTTAAAAATAGTAGAAAAATCGTCTTAGGGTTTCTCCTCACAAAGTGGCACACTAATGACTAAAAATTATGAGATTATATATAGAATTTGAGGTCTGACGGCGTCTCGTTATGAGCCTTGACGCCGTCACGTTGCCGTGTTTAGGGTTCCTTGATGGCCTTCTTGACGCCGTCTCGTTATAATCGTAGAAATTGCTCTCTGGCGCGTCAGGGGTTGACGGCGTCAGAGTGGTGCTTGACGCCGTCTCGTGTACTTTTCCAGCTGAATTTGAGACTTTGTCGTTTTCTTCACTTTTATGCTCCAAAAACGTCCAAAATGCTTCCTTTTCCAGATTTCTTCTCCAAAGTACCTAAAATGACAAAAGGAACGATTTAGGGCAATATTTGATCAAATAAATACGATTTCGGGCTTAAATGACCCCCAAAAAGCGGTACACTTTTCGCTTCATCAAATACCCTTACACTTGAGTTTTGCTTGTCCTCAAGAAAATGTGCTTTTATTCTAATCAAAATACAAGTTAGGGGTCATTTAACGCTAATATAAAAGTAATTACAACAAATAGTCGTTCCACTTTAATCATAATAAGCACGGAGATTACAAACTAGCACCTCACAAGTAGTGTTTAGATACTCACATCTCTCAGGTGTCATAAAGGTATATTTCACAAATGAAAACGAATAATATCTCTCACTACCTGTCAGAGCAAATAGATTACCATAGGCTTGGGAAAGGATCAAAAACCTCCTCCACTAGGCGTAAGCACCTAAGATAAACTATCAAAGAGGGCTTTTAAACGGGTTATAACGTTAGGTGTAGGGATATGATAAACACGGTTTTGTTGGATAAAGGATATTTTTCTGGTGGCGAGTTAAAGATCTTGATTAATTACATGTACAATAAGGCGTTGCTAAGCCAAGATTAGACTCGACTTAAGTTAATGAAATAAAAATAACAAAGACTTAAAATAAACATAAAATGAAACGGGATGGTAGTCCGTATGTTTTTTCTACTTTTTTTTTTTTTTTTTTTTTTTTTTTTTTTTTTTTTGTGTGCATACACTCTTGCCCTACCATCCAAAATAATACATCAAAGGGGTCTCGGTTCTCCCCTTACACTTGAACTTTTACATACTTTACAATTACTATTCTATCGACTCGAATTAAGATAATCAAAACACTTGGAGTACTTTTAAAATATTTAGCGCATATGGGGGTAATAATGACGTTCTTCCCCATTACTCCATTATACTAGTACTTTACCCATGAGTCCCAATCGTCCCAAAACAATATGTACAAGGATATGACTCGACTTAGCAACCATGTAATCAATTAGATAATTAACTAAGGGTTTAAACAAATGTTGTCACAATAATGCACTAAAGATGAGCGCATACAAGGTAGGCTAAGGCGATTTGGGTGTACATTTAAGTGGGGTGTAAACAAATTCTTCCTTTAAGTAAAATGCTTAAAGGTCGAAACGAAAAAGATAGGCTCTGAGGGGTGTACTAGGGGTATCGTGTACTAAAAATGAGTACAACGCAAAGGGTGTGGGAGAATTACTTGACCAATGTAGCCAATGTAATTATAACAAAAATACAGGTGTAAAACAATGGGTTAATCCTAATGCCTCTTATCATGTAGTAAATCTAACTACACGAATGTAGTCTCACTTGTGGACTTGGAATGAATCACTAACGCAAGTTCTAGAATCTAAGTGCTACCGGTACACACATCATAGCATAAATGCTTTTCCTACCAATTCTAGGGGCGAACCTCACATATTTGGGGTGGAAGAATTTTTTAGTGGTACGGTTTTGTGCTAGTCATATAACTCCTATCCATGAGACGCTCATTAAGACCAAAGTTTTACTCCTATATGTTGTAAAAAATTTTAAATTTGGCACTAAAATTGCCTTAACATGTATTTATCTCAGTTTTATTACACATCTACCATTAAACAAACAAAAATCAAGTGCAATTGTATTCTCTAAGGCATCGTAATTTACCCCCCTTACACTTAAGATGAACATTGTCCCCAATGTTCAAATAACAAGATGTAAAAGTAAATAAGGTAAAAGAATTAAATCAAATACTCCCCTGATTCGTTCGATGAGGATAATGAAGTAACATGGTTAAATCCTCCTCCAAGGTAATGTTGAAGCTCCAAGATTAAAGCATCGCCAAAAACTTGATTCCACGTACATCTCCTTGTCCAAAATAACCTGTTAGACCTGAGAAAACAAACACGAAAACCTGCATAACATCGGCGGGATAAATCTATATAAGGATATAATGCTTGTGGAATGATTATTTTGCAGATTCCTGGAGTTTATAAGTATGAGATTTAATAAACCATTTTATGATTCCGGAAGAAAAATGAAACTTTCAAAAATTTCAGAAAATTACATGCTGACGCCGTCTGACTAGGGTCTGACGCCGTCAGAAGTGGCCTGACAGATTTTTCATGTTAAGTTTTCGGAAAATTTCTTGAAAAACTCAATCCTTATTTCCTGGAAATCCTGCAAAATATCATTATGACTCGATACAAGCATTTGACTCAAACAATTACTAATATGTATGTTAATTTAATATTGTTATGATTCATGTTCAATCTTGTTCTAATAAACTGATTTGGGTTTCCCTTACACTTATCTTTTGCAAAATACCTTTATATGTAGTTAAGACGAAGTTAAAAACAAAATAAAGCATTTTCACAAATTAGTTTCGAACATGAATCAATAATAATAAAAATTAAACATACATACGGAAGCAAAATAAAAACAAACAAACAAATAAATAAACACACAAAGCAAATAAAGCTTGGGTTGCCTCCCAAGAAGCGCTTGTTTTTGTTCGAGTCACGAGCCTGACTCTACCCTTATTTAACGGAAATAGGGGAGGTTTTCCCTACACTTAGGATTAAGTGTTGGTGAAAGTAGCGATACACACCCTTAGGGTGGAAATATGCCACGTGAGGAAAGAGTGACGGGTGAATTATATGCTCAAAGATGCGGGATCCTAACATCATAACCTTTCCTAATCCAATTGGGTCAATGGGTGAATTGAAGTTTTCTCCTAAAAATGGATCATCTTCTATCAACTTCGAGAGACTCCTAGTTGGGAATCCATCTTGAACTAATAAACCCGGTTTAAACCCATAATGTTTCTTGTGATCAATCATGAATGGGTGATGTAAGTATGAAAGGTCATGGTTCACTCCTATATTAGCTTCCTCTCTACAAGGCTTAGAGTCTAATACCTTCAACGTAACACTACCCGGACTATATGGGTTGATGGGTGGATCGGGACCTTTTTCAATTCCTAAATTCACGTCAAAGGATGGATGATTAGGTAACGGTTTTGGTTGAGGCTCCGGTTCATCAAAACTAGGAAATTCCATAGGACTAAAAGAAAGGTTGTGATCACTAAAAGCATTCAAACCTATTTCTTCTAGTTGTGTTTGGTCCAAGGGCTCTACCTCTATTGGGGTTCCTATAGTCTCCTCAACTTCTTCCGGGTAAGTCACGGGCGGTGTGTGTGCCTCAAATGATGGTAGGACTTGTGGGGTACTTGGTGGGCTTATGTTACTTACCTCATCATTCCTTGTGTCAAGATCACCTATATCCTCATCATGTGTTTTAGTAGAATCTAACCCTAACATTTTCCCTAGTATCTCAAGTGCTTCCCTAGGCATCTCAACTTCTATATCCGAATCATAAGGATCATCCTCAATATTCTGACTGCTATATTCAAATTGCCCAAAAGATTCATCATGTGTTTCTTGAGATTCATCGTCATCGGTCATAAAACCTAGGTCTTTTTGATCAATTTGATCATGCTCGGCTAGATCCTCCATCACATCAAGATCACCTAAGTGTTCACCCTGTATTATGGTAGTGCCTAACCATGACATGCAGCTAGGTGGCTCAACTCTACCCTCATCCCCAAACAAACTTGTTTCATGATCCTTGAAATTTGTGGTCAATTGACTTGTATTAATGTTTGTTGGGTTGTCTACTATATAATAATATTGGGCACAATTCTCAATAGCTTCCCATGCTTTTTCAGCACTTAATTCCCTAAGATCCCTGCCGGCAAAATAGTAAATGTCCCTTTGGGCATGTCGGTCGACATGATCGTAAAAGATTTGAGTTAGGGACCATAAATCGAAGTTATGATGAGGGACTTTTTGGAGTAAATATTTAAAACGAGTCCATGCATCATAGAGAGGTTCATCTTTATGTTGTTTAAACATCAAGATGTCATATGGAGTGGGTGAATTACGTGGTTGGTAGTATGGTGGTGATGCGTGGTTTTGCGACCTTACAACAGGTTTTACCTCTCGAGGGATCTCGAGAAGCTTGCAATCCCCACCAGGCAGTGTACCTGACCGATGTAGTATAGTGAAGTGGCAAGTACCGGGGATTGATCGTTCAACTCAAAGAATAGTGTTCGTTAGGATTGAAATTAATCTAACTAGGTCTAAAGGTGAGGGATGATTCTTTTTGTATTTTTATATTTTATGGTAAGCAAGTAAAAATCTCTGGTTTTGGAAGAAGGGGCGGAATTAGTTGCTAATCAACTAACCCAAAAGCTACTAATTAAACTAATATGCAAGAAAAGTAAACTAGGGTTCTACAAGGGAAATGAAGCATGTCTACCTATGATATGTTACTCCTTGCTAGCTATCCAATTCTACCTATTGAATTGTTACACCTTGTTTTAATTGACGGGTTGTATTCCTTAATACCAATCGTGGGGTGGCGTACGTACTTCCCCAACTCTATAAGCTCCTACTTCACTCCTATGTCGAGCCGGCTAAGAAGCTCCTAACATGGGATCACTAGAATTCGCTCATGCATTAAATACAACCAAATAAACCTAGTACGCATTGGTTCATGTTTCTTAAGACGTTCAAGCAAGTTACCGTATAGGAGGTTAGCCAGTTTTCTTAAGCCTAACATCGATATCACCCAATCAAACAAGAGACAATAGGAAACAAGAATTATAAACTAAACCAACTAGATCTATTGAAGTTGTCACGCCCTAATTGATGGAGATGGACACACACATCAACAAGAAATCAATAAGATCTAATTAGTTATACACAAGTTTCACACAATCATAAGTAGACACAAGGTGATTTAGCCAAGCATAATTAATGAAGAGCAATCAACAATAATCATAATTGAAGACATAACATAAGATTGAATCGATAAACAAAGCATTACAAGATGTTTATGGCATGATTAGGACCCTCTAAGTTGCTGGAAAAACACCTACCTAAACCCTAGAATCGGACTTAGGGTTTAGGGCTTACAAATAATGAAGTTATGATGTTGTATTTATAGGTAGTTTGCTGTCCGAGGGGTTCTGACGGCGTCAGCCTTAACAAGTGACGCCGTCACATCCAATTTTTCACCAAATTGTAGATCTTTTCGTCCCGATCGCGTGGCCTTTTGAATCACCTAAATCCGAGTTCGTATGAGGATTTTATGGCCAAAACAGTAACAGCTACCACGCGCGCAAGTTGTGACTAGATAACACGTGATGGCCTTCTTGACGCCGTCTCCCTTTAAACCTCCAAAATCCGTTCTGGCCTATCAGAAGCTGACGCCGTCAGAATAAAGGCATGACGCCGTCCCTCTTTAAATTAAGCCGTGACGACCTTGATCACTCCAAAGGGTGATGCCGTCAGAATTCCCATGCAAATTTCTCTGGCTTATCATGAGTAATTTTCATATCCACCTTTTTCTTGCCAAGCCATGACGCCGTCTAGGGACATTTCTGACGCCGTCAAAGGCACTTTTCAGCCGATTTTGAGACTTTGTCGTTTTCTTCACTTTTATGCTCCAAAAACGTCCAAAATGCCTCCTTTTCCAGATTTCTTCTCCAAAGTACCTAAAATGACAAAAGAAACGATTTAGGGCAATATTTGATGAAATAAATACGATTTAGGGCTTAAATGACCCCTTAAAAGCGGTACACTTTTCGCTTCATCAAATACCCTTACACTTGAGATTTGCTTGTCCTCAAGCAAATGCGCTTTTATTCTAATCAAAATACAGGTTAGGGGTCATTTAATGCAAACATAAAAGTAATTACAACAAATAATCGTTCCACTTCAATCATAATAAGCACGGAGATTATAAACTAGTACCTCACAAGTAGTGTTTAGATACTCACATCTCTCAAGTGTCATCAAAATAAATCTCATAAATGAAAACGGATAATATCTCTCACTACCTGTCATAGCAAATAGATTACCATAGGCTTGGGAAAGGATCGAAAACCTCCTCCACTAGGCGTAAGCACCTAAGATAAACTATCAAAGAGGGCTTTTAAATGGGTTATAACGTTAGGTGTAGAGAAAAGGAAAACACGATTTTGTTGGATAAAGGATATTTTACTGGTGGCGAGTTAAAGATCTTGATCAATTACATGTACTATACAATGTTGCTAAGCCAAGACTCGACTCAATCTTAAGCTAGAAACAAAATAACAAAATAACAAAAACATAAAAATAAACATAAAATGAAACGGGATGGTAGTCCATATATTTTTTCTATTTTTCTTTTTCTCATTTTTTTTGTATTTTTCTTGATTTTTTCGATTTTTTTTTTTCTTTTTTTTTTTTTTTTTTTTTCATACACTCTTGCCCTACCATCCAAAATAATACATCATAGGGGCGTTGCATTCCCCTTACACTTGAACTTTTACATAACTTTACAATTAACTATTCTAATGACTCGAATTAAGATAATTGAAAAACTTGGAGTACTTTTAAAATATTTAGCACATATGGGGGTAATAAATGATGTTCTTCCCCATTACTCCATTACACTAGTACTTTACCCATGAGTCCCAATCGTCCCAAAATAATATGTAAAAGGATATGACTCGACTTAGCAACCATGTAATCAATTAGATAATTAACTTGGGTTTAAACAAATGTTGTAACAATAATGCACTAAAAATGAGTGCATACAAGGTAGGCTAAGGCGATTTGGGTGTACATTTAAGTGGGGTGTAAACAAATTCTTCCTTCAAGTAAAATGCTTAAAGGTCGAAACGAAAAGATAGGCTCTGAGGGGTGTACTAGGGGTATCGTGTACTAAAAATGAGTACAACGCAAAGGGTGTGGGAGAATTACTTGACCAATGTAGCTAAAGTAATTATAACAAAAACACAGGTGTAAAACAATGGGTTAATCTTAATGCCTCTTATCATGTAGTAAATCTAACTACACGAATGTAGTCTCACTTGTGGCTTCGGAATGGTCCTAACGCAAGTTCTAGAATCTAAGTGCTACCGGTACACACATCATAGCAAAATGCTTTTCCTACCAATTCTAGGGGCGAACCTCACATATTTGGGGGTGGAAAATTTTTTAGTGGTACGGTTTTTGTGCTAGTCATATAACTCCTATCCGTGAGACGCTCATTAAAATCAAAGTTTCACTCCTATATGTTGTAAAAAATTTTAAATTTGGCACTAAAATTGCCTTAACAAGTATTTCTCTCAGTTTTATTACACATCTACCATCAAACAAACAAAATCAAGCGCAATTGTATTCTCTAAAATCGTACTTTTACCCCCCTTAGACTTAAGATGAACATTGTCCCCAATGTTCAAATAACAAGATGTAAAAGTAAATAAGGTAAAAGAATGAAATCAAATACTCCCCTGATTCGTTCGGTGGATAATGAAGTAACATGGTTAAATCTTCTTCCAAGGTAATGTAGAAGCTCCAAGACTAATGCATCGCCATAAGCTTGATTCCACATACATTTCCTTGTCCAAAATAACCTGTTAAACCTGAGAAAACAAACAAGAAAAACCAAAGCATCAAACCGAACAAAGAAAACTCACAACTAGATGTAATTCCAGACTTAGAAATAAAAACAAAACAATTAAAGATATAATGCTTGTGGAATGAATATTTGCAGATTTCCTGGAGTTTATAAAACTAAAGATTTAACAAAAAACTTTTACGACTCCTGTATAAACAAAACTCGCAAAATTTTTCAGAATTTATGTACCTGACGCCGTCAGGTTATAACTCCTGACGCCGTCAGAATGTTCCTGCAAAAATCTCATGTTAAGTTTCCGGAAAATTTCTGGAAAAACTTATGCCTTACTTCCTGGAAAATCCTGCAAAACATCATTATGACTCGATACAAGCATTTGACTCAAACAATTACTAATATACATGTTCATTTAATATTGTTGTGGTTCATGCTCAATTTCGTTCTTATAAACAAATTTGGGTCTCCCCTTACACTTAGCTTTTGCAAAATACCTTTATATGTAATTAAGACGAAGTTAAAAACAAAATAAAGCATTTTCACAATTTATTTTGAATCATGATCCACAAACAATAAAAATAAAACATGCATACGGAAACAATTAAAATCAAATAAACAAACAAACAAACAATTAAATAAAGCTTGGGTTGCCTCCCAATAAGCGCTTGTTTTTGTTCGAGTCACGAGCCTGACTCTACCCTTATTTAACAAAAATAGGGGAGGTTTTCCCTACACTTAGGATTAAGTGCGGGTGAAAGTAGAGATACACACCCTTAGGGTGTGAATATGCCACGTGAGGTGAAGGGGGTGAGTGAATGGCTTCCTTCATCCTAAAACTACCCGGATAATTTTGGTTGATGGGTGGGTCGGTTCCTCTTTTTTCTCCTAGATGTAAATCTAAGGATGAAAAGTTCTGTAAAGGTTGAGGTTCCAATTCATCAACACTAGGAAATTCCCTAGAACTATGAGTAAGGTCATCACTAAAAGTGTGCAAACCTATATCCTCTAGTTGTGCTTGGTCCAAGGGTTCTACCTCCATCGGGATTCCTAAAGTCTCTACTACTTCTTCCGGGTAAGTCACGGGCGGTGTGGGTGCCTCAAATGATGGTTGAGTATTTTGTGGGCTTATGGTGTTTACCTCATTATTCCACGTGTCAAGATCACCTATATCCTCGTCAATTGTTTTCTTAGGTAGTGATAATAACAAACCTAGTGCTTCATCCAACTTATGATTTATTGATACGGCTCTATCCACAATTCCTTGGCAAACTAGGTCGCTTTTCCTATTAGCCTCACTAAAACAAGATCCTAAACATGGAGGTTGTTCATAAGAATCTATCCTAGGTGAAGGCTTATATGATTCATAAGTGTCTCTAAATGAGGTATTTTGAACTTCTTGGTGTTCTAGCCACTCAACCATATCATGCAATCTTAGAAATCTAAGTGAAAAGTCCATTTGAAGCAAATTACAAACAAAATCACAAAGAAAAGATAGACTACGAGAAAGCTACAAAATAAAAAGAAAAAATCTCACTTGATAGGAATCTTGTGAGTAGACCTAATAAAAATAAAATTTCAACCTAAGCAATAACTACTCCCCGGGCTGCGGCGCCAAAAACTTGATGCGTGGTTTTGCAACCTTACAACAGGTTTTACCTCTCAAGGGATCTTGAGAAGTTTGCAATCCCCACCAGGCAGTGTACCTGACCGTTGTAGTATAGTGAAGTGGCAAGTACCGGGGATTGATCGTTCAACTCAAAGAATAGTGTTCGTTAGGATTGAAATTAATCTAACTAGGTCTAAAGGTGAGGGATGATTCTTTTTGTATTTTTTATTTTATGGTAAGCAAGTAAAAATCTCTGGTTTTGGAAGAAGGGGCTGAATTAGTTGCTAATCAACTAACCCAAAAGCTACTAATTAAACTAATATGCAAGAAAAGTAAACTAGGGTTCTACAAGGGAAATGAAGCATGTCTACCTATGATATGTTACTCCTTGCTAGCTATCCAATTCTACCTATTGAATTGTCACACCTTGTTTTAATTGACGGGTTGTATTCCTTAATACCAATCATGGGGTGGCGTACGTACTTCCCCAACTCTATAAGCTCCTACTTCACTCCTATGTCGAGCCGGCTAAGAAGCTCCTAACATGGGATCACTAGAATTCGCTCATGCATTAAATACAACCAAATAAACCTAGTACGCATTGGTTCATGTTTCTTAAGACGTTCAAGCAAGTTACCGTATAGGAGGTTAGCCAGTTTTCTTAAGCCTAACATCGATATCACCCAATCAAACAAGAGACAATAGGAAACAAGAATTATAAACTAAACCAACTAGATCTATTGAAGTTGTCACGCCCTAATTGATGGAGATGGACACACACATCAACAAGAAATCAATAAGATCTAATTAGTTATACACAAGTTTCACACAATCATAAGTAGACACAAGGTGATTTAGCCAAGCATAATTAATGAAGAGCAATCAACAATAATCATAATTGAAGACATAACATAAGATTGAATCGATAAACAAAGCATTACAAGATGTTTATGGCATGATTAGGACCCTCTAAGTTGCTGGAAAAACACCTACCTAAACCCTAGAATCGGACTTAGGGTTTAGGGCTTACAAATAATGAAGTTATGATGTTGTATTTATAGGTAGTTTGCTGTCCGAGGGGTTCTGACGGCGTCAGCCTTAACAAGTGACGCCGTCACATCCAATTTTTCACCAAATTGTAGATCTTTTCGTCCCGATCGCGTGGCCTTTTGAATCACCTAAATCCGAGTTCGTATGAGGATTTTATGGCCAAAACAGTAACAGCTACCACGCGCGCAAGTTGTGACTAGATAACACGTGATGGCCTTCTTGACGCCGTCTCCCTTTAAACCTCCAAAATCCGTTCTGGCCTATCAGAAGCTGACGCCGTCAGAATAAAGGCATGACGCCGTCCCTCTTTAAATTAAGCCGTGACGACCTTGATCACTCCAAAGGGTGACGCCGTCAGAATTCCCATGCAAATTTCTCTGGCTTATCATGAGTAATTTTCATATCCACCTTTTTCTTGCCAAGCCATGACGCCGTCTAGGGACATTTCTGACGCCGTCAAAGGCACTTTTCAGCCGATTTTGAGACTTTGTCGTTTTCTTCACTTTTATGCTCCAAAAACGTCCAAAATGCCTCCTTTTCCAGATTTCTTCTCCAAAGTACCTAAAATGACAAAAGAAACGATTTAGGGCAATATTTGATGAAATAAATACGATTTAGGGCTTAAATGACCCCTTAAAAGCGGTACACTTTTCGCTTCATCAGGTGGATTCGCGTTCTCCATAATTGTGAACGGAAGAGTCAATGGAAATTACGAACAAACACACAAAGAAAAATAGATAGACTAAAGAAATCCTAGAAAATTAAAATAAAAATCTCACTAGAAAGGAATCTAGTGAGTAGACCTAATAAAATAAAAATTCAACCTAAACAATAACTATTCCCCGGCAGCGGCGCCAAAAACTTGATGCGTGGTTTTGCGACCTTACAACAGGTTTTACCTCTCGAGGGATCTCGAGAAGCTTGCAATCTCCACCAGGCAGTGTACCTGACCGATGTAGTATAGTGTAGTGGCAAGTACCGGGGGATTGATCGTTCTCTAGGGGAATAGTGTCGTTAGGATTGAAAAACTACTCTAATAGGTCTAAGGATGAGGGAAGATTCTTTTTGTATTTTTATATTTTATGGAAAGCAAGTAAAATCTCGGGTTTGAAGGAGTGGGCGGAATTAGTTGCTAGTCAACTAACCCAAATAACTACAAATGCAAATAAAATAAAATAACTGAAAATAAAAAGGTCGTGGAACTTATATGGGGAGAAATGTGTTTACTTAGATTTCCTTACTCCCTAACTATCTTTTACCGGTTGATTAGTGTGTATTAATTCCGTGGATGACGGGTGTATTCCTTAATACCAATCGTGGGGTGGCGTACGTACTTCCCCAACTCTATGAACTCCTACTTCACTCCTATGTCGAGCCGGCTAAGAAGCTCCTAACATGGGATCATTAGAATTCGTTCATGCATTAAATACAACCATAATAACCTCAGTACGCATTGGTTCATGTTTCTTAAGACGTTCAAGCAAGTTACCGTATAGGAAGTTAGCCAGTTTTCTTAAGCCTAACATCGATGAACAATCATCCAATACAATTAATAACACACCAATAACCAATAATCAATAGTTAGGTTTCATTAGATCTAAGCAAACACAAGATAAATCTAGCCTAGCATGTTAAACAAAAGATAAGAACAAGATATAATCAAACAACACATAGACATATTGAATGATTAATTGATTACTTATCTTCAATTGAACATGGGAGATCCAAGGGTATAAAACCCTTAAAAATAGTAGAAAAATCGTCTTAGGGTTTCTCCTCACAAAGTGGCACACTAATGACTAAAAATTATGAGATTATATATAGAATTTGAGGTCTGACGGCGTCTCGTTATGAGCCTTGACACCGTCACCTCGCCGTGTTTAGGGTTCCTTGATGGCCTTCTTGACGCCGTCTCGTTATAATCGTAGAAATTGCTCTCTGGCGCGTCAGGGGTTGACGGCATCAGAGTGGTGCTTGACGCCGTCTCGTGTACTTTTCCAGCTGAATTTGAGACTTTGTCGTTTTCTTCACTTTTATGCTCCAAAAACATCCAAAATACTTCCTTTTCCAGATTTCTTCTCCAAAGTACTTAAAATGACAAAAGGAACGATTTAGGGCAATATTTGATCAAATAAATACGATTTCGGGCTTAAATGACCCCCAAAAAGCGGTACACTTTTCGCTTCATCACATACGCTATGTCCCAATTCGATAAACTCTATGATCATAGGAATGGATTGTTTTCGTTACGTTGTGATCACCAAGGGAAGGTTGTTGTGTAGGTTCGGTTCTAGATAGATCTTTTGAGATCGGTTTAATATGAATATAATGTTTATGTAATCACAAACAAACTAAGAGAAACTCTAACTATTAAACTATTGCTTACGCGGAATATAAACAATAGAGTTGAAAGAAGAATAACAAATAACACTTGATCCTCTACGGATCTTTTATTAATAACTAAAAGTGTTTCTATTGAAAAGTGATACAATGTTCATAGCCATCTGTTTCTTTTGTACCACAAGAAACCCTAATTCAGCTTTCTAGAAAACGTGTAAAGAAGATATGCATTATCTCTTCCTAATATAACTCATGCATATCTCTTCCTAATATAACTCATACGGGTTAACAATTTCTATTACCCGCAGAAACTATAACTAACAGCAGTAACTATTTAATACTAACAGCAGTATTAAATAGGATACCAGAGGCCCAACTTAGGTTGACCTTTAAGATACTTAAAGATTTTCTTGACTGCATTCAGATTGGAAGTCAAAGGTGTAACTTGATGTCTAGAAAAAGCACTGACTGCAAACATTATATCAGGTCTAGAAGCTGTCAAATACATTAGTGAACCTATCATTGATCTGTAGAGATGAACATTAACAGCATCATCAGGTTCATTGTTGGATTCGGGCTTTGGAGCTTCATAAGGAGTTGTTGCAGTCCTCACAGATTCTAGATCAAACTTCCTGATTATGTCTTGTACATACTTTTCTTGGTTGATAAAAATACCATCTGGCTTTTGTTGGACTTGTAATCCCAAGAAAAATGTAAGTTCACCCATAGCACTCATCTCAAATTTACCCTTCATCAATTCTTCAAATTCCCTACACCAAGCCTCCTTAGTAGAACCAAAGATGATGTCATCCACATAGACCTGGACTAGGATAATATCCCTTGAGTTCTTCTTGGTGAAAAGTGTCTTGTCAGTGGTACCTCTTCTGTATCCATGCTTCAACAGAAAAGTAGACAATCTGGCATACCATGCTCTTGGTGCTTGATGAAGCCCATAGAGAGCTTTAACCACTTTGTACACATGTTTAGGATTCTGTGGGTCCTCAAAACCCTTGGGTTGAGTCACATACACCTCTTCTTCAATCTCTCCATAAAGAAAAGCACTTTTTACATCCATCTGGTAGACCATAAATCCCATATATGAGGCAAAGGCTAAAAATAGCCTAATGGCCTCAACTCTAGCTACTGGAGCAAACACCTCATCATAGTCAATACCTTCCTCTTGCCTGTGACCCTGAGCTACTAATCTTGCCTTATTTCGCACCACAATACCTCTAGCATCTCGCTTGTTCTTCAGAATCCATTTAGTTCCAATTGCTATCTTTCCATCAGGCAAAGCCACAAGAATCCATACCTTTTGATTCTGAAACTGTTGCATTTCTTCTTGCATAACCTCTACCCAACTAGGATCTTCAAGAGCTTGAGCTACACTAGTTGGTTCAACTTAAGATAAGAAACAAGCAAACAGACAATGTTGATAATCTGTGTGATTGTTCCTTTGCTGACTAGTGATATAGGTGACAAAAGCACATTCACCAAACTTAGTAGTTTTCACTTTACTCCTGGTTTGTATAGCTGAATTGGGATCTCCAAGGATCAAGGACTGAGGATGAACAGTGTTTATCCTCTTAGTAGGAAGAGGATTGACATTAATGGTGGAGGCTTGATTGGTGATAAAAGGATTGAAGTCATCATCATATGAGGAGGAAGTGAAGATGCCTATTCTTGATTGATAATGAAGATCTCCCAACACAGAGCTTGAAGAGTGTGTGTTACCAAGATCAGATGGACTTGGATATCGTGTGATAGATTCAGGAAAACCCAATTAATAAGGAGAGGAAGTGGTCAACGGAACAGCAGGAGTGGAGACACCAGCAGGAACATTTGGGCTATCAGCAGAATTGATAGTACCAGTAGTAATAGAAACACTGTTAGCAGGAATGATATTACCAGCAGTAACAGAAACACTGTCAGCAGGAATGATATTACCAGCAGTAACAGAAACACTGCCAGCAGGAACCGAAGAACTATCAGCAGAATCCATATTCCTGCGGGCTTCAACTGCGGCTTGTCTTAAGAGCTCCTCTGTTTCTTTTGAGAATTCAAAACCCAACTTTCCAGCTGCTTCCTTGGCATCATTTTCTTGTCTTTGAAGCCGTACAAGGTCTTCTGCAAAACTTGAATCACCGTCTCCCATGTCAGAAGTATCTTTAACTTCAGAACCTCCAAAGTGGTTAGAAGGAAAAGAAGGAACAACAATGGGTTGTTCATCACACTCTGAGTCTGAATCCTCATCTGAGGAACCTGCATTGTTAGTTGGAGACTCCTGAGTACCTGCAGATTGATTAGCTTTGAAGCGAGTGTATCCCAATGAATCAGAGAGATAGTCCAGATCAAAATACCACTCATGACCTGCACCCTGAATGTTAGGTTTATCCTCAAGATATCTCAGGTTAAGTGTCTCTTCAATCTTCTTGGCAGATAAGTTATAAACTCTATAAGCCTTGCTATGTGCAGAGTACCCAACTATAAACCCCTCATCAGCTTTCTCTTCAAATTTACCCAAATGGTCACTGGTGTTGAGAATGGTCACATGACATCCAAAAGGATTAAAATGACTGATGGTTGGAACTTTCCCACACAAAAGTTTATAAGGTGTTTTGTGGTGAGGATTAGTGATCAATACCCTGTTTAAAACATAACAAGCAGTGCTAACTGCTTCAGTCCAAAACATGGTAGGAAGCTTAGAGTCAGTAAGCATAGATCTTGCAGCTTCTATAAGGGTTCTATTCTTTCTTTCAGCAACTCCATTTTGCTGTGGGGTTCTGGCATTGCTATAGTCCCTTTTAATCCCCTTTGTACCACAGAGTTCAATTAAGTTGGAATTTTTAAACTCTGTCCCATTGTCACACCTTATTGTCTTAACCTTTTTATTTAGCTGGTTCTCAATTAAGGCAAGAAAATCCCTAATCACATGAAAGGTTGCATCTTTAGAACCTAAAAAGAAAGTCCAACAGAACCTGCTAAAGTCATCTGTAATCACCAGGCAATAGTACTTATGGTCAATACTTCTGATAGAAGTAGGACCAAAAATATCCATATGAAGTAACTGGAGAGGCTCAGTGATGATGCTCACAGTTGTGATGGCCTTGTAAGAAGCTTTGTGTTGCTTTCCTTTGTTGCAGGCAACACAATTATGTGCATTGGTGAAGATCTTGGGAGGAAGCCCATTTACCAATCCATTCTTTGTTAGCTTGTTGATGGTTTTGAAGTTAACATGAGCCATCCTTCTATGCCATTTTGTAGATTCATCCAAGGATGCCTTTGCCAACAAACAAGCTAAATCACCTTCAGGTTGGAGTTCATTTAAGTTGAAACTGTATAGATTGTGTCTTCTGGGAACTTTAAGTACAACTTGACTTTCATCAGGCAACTTGAAGTCTTTTGAGAGCACAAGACACTCAGTCTCAGTAAAGAGAACACTGTTTTTCTTGTCACAAATTTGTGAAACAGAAAACAGATTGAAGTTCTGCAATTCTTCTACATAATAGACATTTTCAAAATCCAACTTAGAAGTTCTGATGGTTCCTCTGCCTGTTATCTTACCATCTCCTCCTCCAAAAGTCACAGTGCCTCCTCTTATAGTCACAAAGTCCACCAACCTGTCTCTATTTCCTGTCATACTTCTAGAACACCCACTATCAACAATACCCAAATCTTTACTTCTATGAGGATTTTCCTACATTAAAAGAAAATACAACAACATAAGTTACAATTGGAGACCCAAGTCATCACTGACTTGGGCCTGCCTAGTGGATCAGTAGGAAGTAAACCATGTAGATGGATGAGATCCACCATTGTTCTTGGACCCCTTTCTCAAATATTTGCCATTATATCTCCAAGAACAACCTGCTGAGGACTTAACAGCAGTTTCCCATCTTTGCCCCCCCAAATGGATTTGGTCATGTGAAACAGGCCTATAATAATTCTGGAAATAGAGGTTGTTAGGTCTGTGATATGGTCTTGTAGCATTTTGCTTCCAACCAGTAGGAACTGGTGTACCAGTAGTAACATCTGCTGGTCTAAAATGCCTACCAGCAGGAACAGGTGCTGGTCGTTTTGCATTACCAGCAGGAATAGTAGTTGCTTGAGGGACAAATGGGGGAATATTGTTAACATTATTCCATTTAGATCTATATTCCTGTTGGCTACAATAAACACCCATCTGTTTCTCATAAAAATCACAATCTTTAATAAGATGGGAAATACTACCACAAACAAAACATGATTTATTCTTAAAAGACTTGTTCTTAACATGACCTTTCTTATTACACAGAAACTTCTCAGAAACAGAACCAGAAATAAAATTGTTTTTAACAAAACTAAATGAGATGTCTTCTAAAGGAGCTTTCCTAGACTTGGATTCAACACTAGCTACTTTTGGTGAGAGGTCATCAGTCTTGGGTGTGGGAGACTTGTCACTTGAATCACAGGAGAAAAATTCAGAGGTCTTGGTATCTGAAGACTTGTCACTGAAAGAACAAGAGACAAAGTCAATAGATTCACAGTCAGAATTAGGTAAGTCATTGGACTTTTTACCATAGGACATGTGTGATTCATCAAAGTCAATGTTCGTAGAAGGAGGTTTAAATGTTCCTGTTATAGGTGGAGAAACAGACCTCATTTCTCCTTCTCTAATATACTTAACAGGAATTTGATAATTTTCCTCCTTAGGGGTAGGGTCAAATATGCTTGGCATATCAGGGTCATACACTTCATCTGGCCCTATATAATCCCCATATCCCAACCCAAGTTTAGTTTTTACAGACATAGAACTATCAATTAACTTGTATAGGTTTGTAGATGATTCTTTCCATTTATTAAACCTAGCCAAGGTACCTTCTAACTTTGTCTGCAAATCCTATTTTTCTATAGACACCTTATCATTAACACTTTCAGAGTATTTCAATAAATTAGCAGTGTTTTCCAAATCTCTTTTCAAAATCTTAATTTTCTCCTCATATGCAAGTTGATTTGTTTGGTACCATGATTTTTGTTTTTCTAATGTTTGAAGTGTACTTTTATATGCCTGAACTTGTATAAAAAATTCTTTATATTGTGACTCTACATCATCAAAATCTTTCTTAAGTTCAGCATACATATCATGACAACCAAAAGGACAGTGTTGTACCTGAGGAGTGACTCCCATAAAAGCAAATTCTTTCACATCTTCCAGTGCTTCAGCAACCATACTGAATGCCTAAGTGACACTTCCTTCCTCATCAGCTCTCTCATGTTCTGTCCAATCCAACATAGAATCAACAGAAAGCAAAGCTTTGGGTTCCTGTGCTTTTAATTCCTGCACCTTGTATGCTGAATATCTGACTTTATCATCTGCCTTCTTTTCAGTGCACTCTCTTGCAAAGTGACCTGGTTTTGAACATTTATAGCATTTGACTTTCATCTTGTCAAACCTTGTTGAGTCTCTTCTATTGAATTGGAGCTTTCTTCCAGTCTTCTTCTCAAACCTATTCACTCTGACTGAAAGCATTGCCATCTGCCACTTTATATCCAATTCTTCCAAATCCACCTTGTCAATCTGTTCAAAATCATCATATGCTAGCTGCTGTTTGGAATCACTTTCAGCAACAAAGGATTGAAGAACATCTTCCACTAGATTGCTAGGATTTGCCTGTGATCTTGGTGTAGCAGATGTGTATGAGGTAGATGATGATGAGCTTGGGCTATCAGCATATGTAAGCTTATTGGTAGTGCTAGTAGTACTGACAAATGCTGAATGAGTTGGAGCTGAGGAATTGTAGCTTGAACCTCCCTTGATATCAATCTCAAGTGACCTGAGTTTGTTGTATAGATCATCAAATCTTAAATAATCAAGACCACCCTTTGTCTTGAGAGTGATTGACACCTGTGACCAGGAGGCAGGCAATGCCCTCAAGAACTTGGTATTGCAATCTTCATTGTCTGGTCTTGCCTGCAGTTGATTTAGTTGGCTCAATATCTTCTGAAACCTATCATACCCTTTATGCAGACCTTCAGCTTCAGAAATCTTGAACTCCTGGAATTCTTTCTTGAGCATAGACTTCCTCATCTTCCTGGATTCATCATTACCTCTAAATCTGGCTTTAATAGCCAACCAGATATCCCTAGCATCATCAAGATGATGAAAATCACCCATATGGTCTTCTGGGAGAGACTGAAGCAATATTGTCCTTGCCTTGGTCTCTCTCTGAACTGCAATCTGTTCATCAGCAGAAACAGGAGGAAGAATCATGATGTTACCTTTTGAGTCTCTTCCAGTTTTCTTTCTGCTATTGCCATTCTGTATGACATGCCAGAGGTTGTAATCACTATTTGTGATCCAGTATTCCATCTTCATTGCCTAGATCTCATACTCATCCTTCTTAAGGTAAGGAAACTTGGCATTATTGCTTGACACAGTGGTTGTTACAATTTGTTAGACACTTTGAGTTTTCTCTGAAGTATCAGCGGATTCATTAGTATTGGAAGTTACAGTCATTGTGTGAAGGTTTAAGGAACTGTTTATGGGTTTTTAAGAGATTTGATGATAAAAATTGTTCTTCTTTCACAGAGTCTCTAACCAGGCTCTGATACCACATGTAGGATCGGTTCTAGATAGATCTTTTGAGCTCGGTTTAATATGAATAGAATGTTTATGTAATCACAAACAAACTAAGAGAAACTCTAACTATTAAACTATTGCTTACGCGGAATATAAACAATAGAGTTGAAAGAAGAATAACAAATAACACTTGATCCTCTACGGATCTTTTATTAATAACTAAACGTGTTTCTATTGAAAAGTGATACAATGTTCATAGCCGTCTGTTTCTTTTATACTACAAGAAACCCTAATTCGGCTTTTCTAGAAAATGTGTAAAGAAGATATGCATTATCTCTTCCTAATATAACTCATGCATATATCTTCCTAATATAACTCATACGGGTTAACAATTTCTATTACCCGCAGAAACTATAACTAATAGCAGTAACTATTTAATACTAACAGCAGAAACCATACTAGCAGGAACTACATACCTGCCAGCAGGAACTGTTCTAACTACCAGCAGTAATGACAATTTAATATAATTTCAATAATTCCTAACATGTTGCCTCAGCTTGTAAGGTATTGCTATTAACTATGCTAACGTGTATCAACTATAGTGTCTGCTTTTGTCTCAAAAGAAAGTAAAGTAAAGTAACTCCCAATACCATCTTCCACGGGTTATGGGTCCCAATATTGTCTTCCACGGTGTATGGGGGAGGTTGAGACATAGACAGCCTTACCCCTACCTAAAGTAGAGAGGCTGCTTCCGGTTCTACCAAAGGTAGAAAAGGACCTCCGGTCTGAAAAAGTAAAATTTATTGTGATCCTTTTACAGGCCCAACCAGTATCAGAGATGGAAATATGGCTATGGGAGGCTGGTAGTTGAAGGCGGTTTGTCGATTGTAGTCTCATAGCTCAACAGTCACCCGAATGGAATTTTCTCACGATGACAAATTTCTTTTAGCTGTCTCAAGGGATCTTCAGTTGTCACTGTTTTCTATAGATCGAACAGGTACTTGTAAATGGCATTCTGATCTAAATCTCTTAGATCAAATTCCTTGATGGCCTCATACAGAGGTGGCAAAATTGCCAAGTTGGGTAACAGGTTCTGGTAACAGTGAGTAATGATTTTAGCATGGGTAAGATTTATTTGCAAAAACCTTCTGTGAGTATTTGCGTCTTAAATACAGACTATATTGTTGTTATTATTATTAGTATACACTTTTGGTCTTTAAACGTGTTCCTTTTAGATAAGGCTAAGATTTCCGCCTCTAGGCCTTGGATGTAACTCAAACGGACCTGTATATAGTTAAGGCTGAGTTTGACTTCCACCTCTAGGCCTTAGAAATAATGAGCTGAAAGCGTCTCTTTTGATCCAATTTGATATGGTTATGTGCCACGTTTCATCCGTGAATAAGTTTGGCATGGAGAAACTCGGAGAAGAATGATGATTCTGATAGCATGCATGATAACATCAAATAGTTCTGATATTTTAGTGTTAATTTCCCCCTATTATGCTCATCTTTTATGCCATTTTATTAGAATTTATACTCTTATTTGTTTATATTTCACTTTCAGGATAAAAATGAGCATTGGAACGTAGAGACACGGATTTGGAAGATTATTAATGAAAAATGTTGAAGTATGCTGACTGGGCACTAGTTATGGCGTAGATCATCTCTCAACCTACGCCATAACATCCATTTACACTGAAGACTGAAGTCAACGCTGACCAAGAAAATACGACGTAACTACTTCATGGGTTACGGCGTAGAGATAGGTACGTGTTGGGTCTAATATTTGAGTTGATAAAGACACAACATGTGAAACATGAGGGACTATTTTTGACAAAGAGGAAAACTACAAAGATATGAAGATACATAAGATATTTATTATATGTTAGGAAGATTTACTAAATATTCTTTATTGTTAATAGTTATCTCTTTGTGTAACCCTAGTACCTCCAGTATATAAAGAGATACAGGGATCGATTTTAGTAAGTGTGTCAAGATGTAGAATATAGAAAAACGTATGTGTGTGTGTGTGTGTCTAGGGATGGAAACGCCTAGACTAGTTTGTTTGTTTTAGCCTCAATGATCTTTGATTCCTTGTTATAGTTTAGATAACACGTTCTACCATTGATCAAGGTAGAATTGGGGCTGTTGGAGTTTGTAATTGTAGTGTTAGAGATGATGACGAGAAACCTTGTTTAATAACATTATTGTTCTTTATATTCTGCTGCATGTTATTAATGTTATTTGTAAAACAATCCTAGATGGGCTTAAATGATTCTTAACATGTGGTATCAGAGCCAAGGGGCTCGTGATCTAGGATCTATAAGGTTTTTCGAAGAAAAGAAGAAGAATTCGAATCTGTTATAAATTTTCGTAACTTTCTGCAGAGCTGTTTTGCAAAGGCGATTTCTCATTCGTTGACCGTTGGACCGGGCTGAAATTTTTGTTGAAGGTTCTTCATACATTAAGGAAGATTTTCACCAGATGGATCTTCAATCTGAGCCTTTGAATGAAAGTTATACGTTGTCGAAGTATGCTACAGAAATAGTTTTGGTATGATCGATATTTAGGGTTTCTGATGTAATCGAATTTTAGGGTTTTATATGAAATCGGGGTTCATATGAAATTGATTTTAGGGTTTCAAAATCAGTTTGTTTTTAATCTGATTGTTACTGGTGCTGCGTATAATACTACTTCTTTTGGAAGTACAATACCTCATGATCTTCTTAAAAGCAAGACGTTGTCAGGTTTTGTGAATCGATCTTCAACAAGTAAACCCTAATCTGAATGACCAAGCTGCTGCTGTTGATTCAAGTTTCTTGCTGCGTGGGTTATTAGTTTTACTATGATTTTACTTTTACTGAGAAAAGGTTATGTGGTCTGAGTTCACTGATCCAAGAAGTTAGTATTGCTGTGTTCTAGTATCTGTTGATGACGATCAGTTTGTGTAAGGATTCAAGATCATGATATGATGGTGAGTGCTAATTACTTTTAATACTGTTGTGCGATCTTCTTAAGTCTACTATCATACAATTAGTTAGTACTGCTTCTTATAATTATTAGTACTGCCAAGGTTGTAAGTACTGCTCGTTTGTTTGATTTGTACTCCTAGCTCACTTTGGTCGCAAGTTTGTACTGCTCATCATATAACCTTTGTACTGCCATAAGGATTTTAGTACTGCTTCGAATTTTAGTGCTGCCAGGTTCAATGGAAAGTTACTGCTTCTTCAAGTAGTTACTACTATCACAACTAATGATATTGGTTCAAAGGTCGACATACGATTTTATTGTGTTATTTGGAAGGTCGACAACAGGTTTGTTGTGGCTTTGATTTGCAACAGGTTTGATGCACTTTTGATTGTCTTGTTTTACCAAAGATGATTTATATGAAGTTTCTGCTGTTAGCTTTGTCGGACATACAAGTTAATACTATCAGTTGTGTACGATATCGGTCAGAACTGGGTTGGTTATCTTTGAAAGATATCGAACAGAATAGAAGGTAGTATATGGATTTTTGGTGTATGGCAGGTTATAGGTTTTGGACAGAAGAGACACACCTGATGATGTTTGGCATTTGGTTTTTGGTTTTTGGGCTTCATGATATTCATTGCTACTTGTGATTTTTATGGGCATAAGTTACAAGAAGTGAGGGGAAGCCAAGATGATTTTTAGCGTTGTTTGATATTGGATGACACACACCGTTGGTTGGTTATGGAAAAGGTTTGAGGGTTGTTTGAAACCCTAGTATGAAATCTGGATATTTTGTTGGTGCTTCAATTACAGATTCTCATAGTGGTAACGAAGGTAAAAGATGGTGTTACATATGGGACCATAGAACTATTTTTCATTTTACTACTGCTTGGTTTCAAATGCTATTGTAGTCATTTTTTGTAAGCTATTTGGTGCTCGTTCATTGATGGTACTACAAGGTGTTTGTTGCTTTGGTGCTTAGTTATTTTCAAAGTTCTTATGGTTACTACATGCATCGTTCGAGGGGAAGGTTTTTACAACTGCTAGTTGTTATTATTACTAACAGTTTGGGATTCTATTGTCTTCAGTTCATTTTTAGTAAGCTTTTTTGTGTTCTTAATGGTGGGTAATTCGAGACATTGGAAGAATAGATTGAAAGTATGATAGTGGTTCGTGGTTGTGAAGATCAAAGTTGCTTATATTCGCATCTCCTAGTGGATTGTGACAAATAGGGGAAGAAAGGCGACAAAGACGGTTTGCAACTTGAAGATCCTTGCATGGTGTAAGGGGAAGTCGCATGTTTCATGACATATTAACTTCAGGGGAAGTTCATGCTTATTGGTTTTGTCATTATCAACTAGGGGAAGATTGTTGGGTCTAATATTTCAGTTGATAAAGACAAAACATGTGAAACATGAGGGACTATTTGTGACAAAGAGGAAAACTACAAAGCTATGAAGATACAGAAGATATTTATTATATGTTAGGAAGATTTACTAAATATTCTGTATTGTTAATAGTTATCTCTTTATGTAACCCTAGTATCTCTAGTATATAAAGAGATACAGCGATCGATTTTAGTAAGTGGGTCAAGATGTAGAATACAGAAAAACGTATGTGTGTGTGTCTAGGGATGGAAACGCCTAGACTAGTTTGTTTGTTTTAGCCTCAAGGATCTTTGATTCCTTGTTATAATTTAGATAACACGTTCTACCCTTGATCAAGGTAGAATTGGGGCTGTTGGAGTTTGTAATTGTAGTGTTAGAGATGATGATGAGAAACCTTGTTTAATAACATTATTGTTCTTTATATTCCGCTGCATGTTATTAATGTTATTTGTAAAACAATCCTAGATGGGATTAAACGATTCTTATCAGGATGTATGTGATCTTGAGCTTTCCCATCTTCCATGCTTGGTTCATTTGTATCAACATATTCTTCTGAACCTGCAAAATCATTAGTTTGTGTACCTGCAGCAACTGGTACATATTTCATAGAATGGGTTAAAGAATCAAGGTCAAACAACCATGTTGGACCAGAACCTGCAACATTTGACTTATTCTCCAAAAACTCTACATGCAAGTTCTCTTCTACCTTCTTGGTTCTTAAGTTGTAAACCCTAAAAGCTTTACTAACTATTGAGTATCCAACAAAATAACCCTCATCTGATTTACCATCAAATTTTCCCAAATGGTCTAAGGTATTAAGAATAGTGACATGACATCCAAATGGTCTCATAAAATCTAAGGTAGGAGATCTACCCCTGAAAAGTTCATAAGATGTCTTATTTTTAGAGTATACCACTAAAACCCTGTTTTGTACATAACAAGCAGTATTAACTGCTTCTGCCCAAAATGTTATGGGAAGTTTTGAATCAGCTAACATGGTCCTAGCAGCCTCTATCAATTTCCTATTTCTCCTTTCAGCAACCCCATTTTGCTGAGGAGTTTTTGCTACACTAAACTCCCTTTTAATACCTTTTACCCTGCAAAAGTCATCCATAACTCTATTCTTGAATTCAGTCCCATTGTCACACCTGATGATTTTCACTTTCTTATCAACTAGTTTTTCTACTTCTGTAATAAAAGTCTTAAGAATGCATGTTGACTCATCCTTAGATCCTAGAAATAAAACCCATGTGAACCTGCTATAATCATCAGTGATCACAAGACAATACTTTTTATGCTGAATACTACTCACAGAAGTAGGACCAAACAAGTCCATATGAAGCATATATAATGGGAGAGTAATAGAGTTAAGGGTCTTGGGATTACAAGGAGCTCTGTGTTGTTTACCTTTAAGGCAAGCAACACATGTTTGGTCATTTTCAAATCGTTTTTGAGGCAAGCCTCTTACCAAACCATCTTTAACAATCTTATTAATGGTTTTAAAATTAATATGACCAAGTCTTCTATGCCACATCATCGACTCATCCAATGTGGCTCTTGCAGCTAAACAAGTAAGATTCTCTTTAGGAACAATGTTCTTCATATCAACACTATATAAATTGCCTTTTCTAGGAATTCTAAGTAACACTTGACTTTCATCAAGTAACTTAAAATTAGGAGAAAGAACAAGACATTCAGTGTCAGTAAAAAGAACTTTGTTCTTTTTGTCACACATCTGTGAGACACTAAAGAGATTGTACTTAAGTTCTTTTACAAAATACACAACATCAAAGTCAAGATTACCAGTTTTAATTGTACCTTTACCAGTAATCCTACCACCAATGCCTCCTCCAAAGCTAATATCCTACATCCAGGGGTGTAAAGTCTGAAAGGTATGACATGTTGCCT